>JAFFST010053451.1:25149-36528 GCA_022414735.1 Noturus placidus
ATATTCAGGTTTGTTACGGAAAATATGCCCCCCCCTCCAATTGTACACTTGGTTTCGCCCAGACTCAACGCACGTTCGGTGATGTATTTGAGCAGCTCGGTCGGTGATGTATTTGATCAGTTTCCCCATGCTGTGGGAGCTTCTATCACTCAGAAACCACGTGAATTCAAACAGTAACTGTCATCCTAAACCTATGTTCTACATGTATAAAATTTTGGAAGTTTGGCTGCGCGCGTGGGGGGGTTTAGCGCTTGAACCCCCCTCGATGTCCAAGCGCTTGGACCCCCCCAATGTCCATAACATGGTTACGCCCTTGACTATGTTTCTATATTACATATATGACCTTTTGTTAGACCTGGGGAAGGGGTGGAGAAATGGCTTATTGTGTGTGTGTGTGTGCTAGAAAAAGAAGACCTTTTTTATCAGCTTTCAGAATGTCCTCCTACAACTTTGTGCACAGGATGTCATTATCGTTTACTTTATTACTCGTCTTTTCAATACGAATGTTTCAGAAAGTTGCCATCGATGTGCGAAATGAGCCATGGTAATTGATCAGCCCTGTTCTCGATTCTGATTGGCCAGAACGTGCTGATATAATTTTCTACTCTGACGTTCGTCACAGATTTATATTAATGCGCTCGTTCACTTCTATAATAACAACGTCTCGTTTACGAGGACGTCTACCCAGGAAACGTTCCGTACAGAGACTTTTATTAAAAATTTAAGGAAGGAGTCTCCAGTGTTAGCGCTTAGTATTTTCCAAAAATGTGCTCAACACTGAAAACACTCGCATCCACGCGTGCGTAAAAAGTGTACGAACCTTCGATCTGCGTCGTAAGTAATCTTTAAGTAAACTATTAAACTGGATAGCAGGCACAGCAACTGCAATACAACATTACATCTTGTTTGTTTCACAATTTTGTTCAACTTGAGGCTTTGTTTCTAAATACAGTGAGTGCACTGAATGCACTGCTAGCTGGACTTTTTCCTCAGAGAACCGTGTTGGTTTAATCTGTCACCACATGAATTCTCTTAGACAAACACACACATTGCGTGTAGAGTAACCTTTGACTCCTGAAAGACCCGATTACCCGATTAACCTGTATAAATCAATTCTATGCCCAGATGTTTTTATATACATATATAATACTGGGCGGCTGTGGCTCAGTCGGTAGAGCGGGTTGTCCACTAATCGTAGGGTTGGCGGTTTGATTCCTGGCCTGGATGACTCCACATGCCGAAGTGTCCTTGGGCAAGACACTAAAACCTAAGTTGCCCCCGATCGCAAGCTAGCACCTTGCATGCAGCTCTGCTACCATTGGTGTGTGAGTGTGTGTGTGAATGGGTGAATGAGACGGTGTGAAGCGCTTTGGATAAAAGCGCTATATAAGTGCGCCATTATATAATACCAATTAAATACTCTTTCATTTTTGTTTTTTATATCATTTTATGTGTGTTGATGCAAACAGAATATATTTCGCGAAAGGTGTGTGTTTTTATTGGACTTTTAATATTTCACCCTCATTTGCGTTCCTAAATCTATTTTAAAACTATTTAGATAAAATAGTTACGGTCAGGACGTTACGGATAAAAATGTTCCCCTTTGAAACCCGTTCAAACGGCAAGATTTAATCCCTGTGCCGTTTAAAGATAGAATCATGCGTTCTGTGGAAATAGGGTTTTATTTTGTTGATGAGGTTTGATCCAAATGCCTGACAAAACAGATGTGTTTTAAGTCTCTTTTTAAAAACGCCATCCATTAGCGTTTTTAAAAAGAGACTTAAAACACATCTGTTTTTGTGCAAGGCAGACGTCCAGTGGCAATTGATTCCAAAGGCGGGGTGCTGCAACAGAAAATGCTCTATTCCCCCTTAGTTTTTAACCGCGAACGAGGGACATGTGAAAGAAACCTATCAGAAGATCGTAGATTTCTGTTAGCTGAATGTGGCATGAGAAGATCCTTTAAATATAAAGGAGCTTGATTAGTAAGAGTTTTAAAAACGAACAGCAAAATCTTAAACTGGATTCTAAAACGGACCGGATTCTGCCGTATTATAGAGCGCCGCAGACCAAGGGAGTAAATGACGCCGCTATAATTGTGTGTGTGTGTATGGAAGGGCGGCTGTGGCTCAGTCGGTAGAGCGGGTTGTCCACTAATCCACTAATCGTAGGGTTGGTGGTTGGAATCCCGACCCGGGTGATCCCATGCCGAAGTGTCCTTGGGCAAGACAGTGAACCCTAAGTTGCCCCCGATGGCAAGCTAGCACCTTGCATGCAGCTCTGCTACCATTGGTGTGTGAGTGTGTCTCATTTGTAAGTCGCTTTGGATAAAAGCATCTAATAAATGAATAAATGTAAATGTAAACATGTAATTTATTTATTTATTTCATGAGGGTTTCAAAACCCTAAATGGCAAAATGTTTGTTGATTATTATTATACATAGGGCGGCTGTGGCTCAGTCGGGGCGGCTGTGTCTCAGCCGGTAGAGCGGGTTGTCCACTAATCCACTAATCGTGGGGTTGGTGGTTCGAATCCCGACCCGGGTGATCCCATGCCGAAGTGTCCTTGGGCAAGACACTGAACCCTACGTTGCCCCCGATGGCAAGCTAGCACCTTGCATGCAGCTCTGCTACCATTGGTGTGTGAATGTGGTCTCATTAGTAAGTCACTTGTAAATGTAAAATTGATATTTCTGTAAAGCTGCTTTGAGACAATGTCCATTGTAAAAAGCGCTATACAAATTGATTTATTATTATTATTATTATTATTATAATTATATCAGAGTTGTGGTTTGTACGTCTGTACTGAATATTTGATGTGTGTGAACAGTTTGATTGAAAGAATGTTGATGTACTGGAAATCACACAACCTCACCCCATGTATACGAGTCAGAGAAGGTTCCTGAGCTTTGAAGATTTCTGCATTGTGTAAAGACACCGGTGTTTCAAGGGTTAAAACTCTGAAAATGAATGAATGTTTGGTCATTATGATTAGAACTGATGCTGGTAAATATGAATATATAATATTTCTATCAAAGTGTTTTTTTTTTTTAAATCTGTATTAAAAAATACGAATGCATCAAAATGAATGTCTGAGAAAACCTGACCGTGTACCTGAAGGTTCTAACTTTGAACTAATAATTTGAGATCACGAATAAATGTTTTACTTCGGCGCAGCTTCCACCCGTTTGATCCCTATTCCTGAAAACAGGAAGTGGAATTGTGCTGAAAAATCTTTTGAACAATGCGTTTACAGAGATGGAGAATTTAGGATTCACGGATAAAAAGATTACATTAATCCAGTGCAAAAATAAAGGAGCGAATCTCCGACACCGAACGTGTCCGTTGTTTGATCTACCAGTCTGCGATTCCGACATTGTTTTGCACGGTCTTTAGCTGTACTCGCGTTCGATGCACAGGAATCGAAGAGGGCTTTGGCGAAATGCGTGTCCACATGACACGTTTTGGCCCAAATCTGCGATAATGTTGAAAAAGTTCCTCGATTTGCGTTCATTTCTGCGATCGCCGAATCATGAAATCCTGGAGGGACTGATGCACTATGTACACTGGTTATTATCAGCAGAAAAGCTCAATTTAGGTCAAAGCAAAGTTTTCATAATTTCAGGCTGTATTGTTGTATAACGCAGCCATAGTGCGACGTCTGATGGGTTTCCAGGACCGCCTCACATTTTTAGTGCAGCCTGACTTTAGTGACAGTGTTATTTATGTTGATGATACGGAGGACTGTCTTCATGATCGTAGGTATATTATCGGTATTCGTTTATGGATCTTCAGACGAGCAGTGTGCCATTTGTTTTTTGCTGCGAATGATTTTATGATCCGTTAAAAACGCGTAGATAAGCCTCCGCTAATCATTCTCAGGAACTGACACGACTTTCTCATTTAACTTCTGAGAATATTGAATCGTCTGCATTATAACCGTACAACTAAGCACAAGCAGCACGTGTTTATATTCTCATTAAAAAGCTGTTCTCTCTCTCTCTCTCTGTGTCCCTCTCTCTCTCTGTGTCCTCTCTCTCTCTGTGTCCCTCTCTCTCTCTGTGTCCCTCTCTCTCTCTGTGTCCCTCTCTCTCTCTGTGTCCCTCTCTCTCTCTGTGTCCCTCTCTCTCTGTCTCTGTGTCCCTCTCTCTCTGTCTCTGTGTCCCTCTCTCTCTGTCTCTGTCTGTCTCTCTCTCTGTCTGTCTCTCTCTCTGTGTCTGTCTCCCTGTGTCTGTCTCCCTGTGTCTGTCTCCCTGTCTCTCTGTGTCTGTCTCTCTGTGTCTGTCTCCCTGTCTCTCTGTCTGTCTCTCTTTCTCTGTGTCTCTCTCTCTGTGTCTCTGTGTCTGTCTCTCTGTGTCTGTCTCCCTGTCTCTCTGTGTCTGTCTCTCTCTCTCTGTGTCTCTCTCTCTCTGTGTCTCTCTCTCTCTGTGTCTCTCTCTCTCTGTGTCTCTCTCTCTCTGTGTCTCTTTCTGTGTCTCTCTCTCTTTCTGTGCGTGTCTCTCTCTCTGTCTCTCTCTGTCTCTCTCTCTCTCTCTCTCTCTCCAGTCGTTCCTCGGAGGCTCATGTCTTCGGTTCCTGGCGGCTCAGGAGAGAACCTGATTTACGTATTACTGTGTGGCGGAGCCTTCGCTGCTGCCGGGGCTTACGTAAGTTTTCGATCGTTTCAGGCCTGCGAGTATGAAAAGCAGCTTTACTTGACCGCGTAACATGTTTTTCGATTCACAGGTGTACAGGACGATATCTACAGACAGCGCTCGTTTTACTGACCGCGTTACAGAGATCGAGGGACGGCCCAAGCCCGAGTGGAAGCCAAAAATATGGCCGCCAAAGAGTAAGTCCTCAGAGCGTGGAATTCGGTGTCGGGAGTAGGTGAGGTCACGTTTCTCTCCAGCAACACGTGTATTTTTTAGCCATGAATGAGTACAAATGCTCTATGACAAGCGCGAACAAATCAGCAGATGTCATGTCCTGGATAATCTGGATCTGAATGCATAGCTTCCCAGAAAAAGAAAAAAATACTACTTAATGGAAAAAAAGACACTTTTTTTTAATAAAAAAAAAAGAAATAAATATGGTATGATGGTAAAGCAAATGTTTTTGGTTTTTTTTGGCAGTCAATAACTCAATTTGTCAACTTTGCAGACGTTTTTACATTCACAAACACCTCTATAGCACACTACTGAGAGGTGATATGTGGAAAAAACCATACTAGGTGCACTTTAAGGTAACACACCAGGGTTAGTAACGAAATATGCTTCAAATCTTAAAGGAAGAAAGTGTATTAAATATTTCCGCATAAATTTTTCAAGCTTTTTAAATATTTTTTAGGAAATATTTCAAGCTTTTTAAAAAATTTTTAATATTTCAAGCTTTTTAATTTTTTTTAAATATTTCAAGCTTTTTAATATTTTTTTTTAATATTTCAAGCTTTTAATTTTTTTAAATATTTCAAGCTTTTTAATTTTTAATATTTCAAGCTTTTTAATTTTTTTTAAATATTTCAAGCTTTTTAATTTTGTTAATATTTCAAGCTTTTTAATATTTCAAGCTTTTTAATTTTTTTTATATTTCAAGCTTTTTAAATATTTTTAAAAAATATTTCAAGCTTTTTAAATATATTTTTAAATATTTCAAGCTTTTTAAATATTTTTTTAAAATATTTCAAGCTTTTTAAATATTTTTTAAAAATATTTCAAGCTTTTTAAATATTTTTTTTTAAATAGTTCAAGCTTTTTAAATATTTTTTTTAAATAGTTCAAGCTTTTTAAAAGCCAACGAGAAATTAAATTTCTGAGGAAATAATAATAATAATAATAATCTGCGTTCTCTCACACTGGATTCTAATGGAGATTTTTCATAAAAATGTGTTCTCTGGGAGGAAGTAAATGGAATAATCCACTCCAAATAAGTGGATCATGTCCATCAAATAAATGTTTTGAGTGTGTCCCAGCTGCAGCCCTATCGTCTGCATTCTGTCGGATTAAAACGCACCCAGAGTCGGCCAGGTTTGGTGTCCTTCCAAGCTCGCAACATTCCTTACCCTTTCAGTGCAGGGCTGCGGTTCAATAACATGACAGATCACATTTAGCTAGACGTCTGGATAGAAGCGCAATGCTTCGCGTAGTCTAGCTGAACGAACACGTCGCTTTCGATATCCGTCACGGCCGTTCACTTCGCTAACGGCTCTGAAAGAGATAACGTAGACCAGGATTTATTTATTTCCTGTCTAGCATTTGAACTAGAACGAGTTTCTGTGTATATCACAGCGCTGTTGCATTCTCCATTCTGATTGGCCAGAAGGGGTTGATCGTTTAAAAAAAAATATATATATATATATATTTATTTATTTATTTCTGTAACAGCAGCTCTAATTGCTGATTTGGCTGTAACCGCACTGGCTCATGGGTTTTATTCCTTACATTATACACATTATTTACGATGTGCGACGTTAGGCTAAACCTTTCTATATCCAGTGCGTTAGTGTTTGTCTGTGTTCCTGAATTAACAGCAAGTACGGAAATCTCAATATTAAAAGACTTTCCTTCCTTTCTGACTTCTCTAACTGTCTGTTTTCTGACTCTTTGCAGAGGATTAATTAACCGGGCCAGTCGAGACGCTGCGCTCTCTCTGGATCCGTCTGTCTTCCCTCCACTACACGCCTTCTACTAACTCCTGAGAGTCCTGCTTTCTGTCCTGCTCTGTGATCTCCCTCGCCTCGCCTCACCTCGCCCGAAACCTCTGTCTCTCTTCTCGCTCTGTCTCGACTGATTTTAGAGCCAATTAGAGCACTGGCTGTGCTTTTATTTATTTATTTAGAGTTTTTTTTGTCGGGAAGGCGTGTAAAAGTCACGTTTCCCCCTTTTTTCGATTTATTAAAAGCTGCAAAAGAAAATAAAGTGTCTCTGTGGTGTTGGACTTTTGCAGACACACTGATGTCTGTGAAGTGCTGCTACGGTTTAGATAGCTGATTATTCCTGTCCTCTTTTCCTTCCTCGTGTCTCTTCCCACTTCTTGTTGCACCTTGGACCTTGATTTTCGTGTTTCTTCTCTCTTTTCTTTTTTTGCTGCATGCGCTCTATTCTTGAATGCTGTGTGTAGTAACTGGTTTTCAGTGTGAGAAGATGAAGTGTGTAGAGAGCATGAGGAGTGAAAGGTTTGGTGAATTGTCAGTTACATGAGCAGCATGTTTAGATATGCATTAAACATTAACTTATGTGTATACAGTTGTGCCTAAAAATGTGCACACCCCTTGCAGAATCTGCTAAATCTAAATACTGTTAACGAAATAAGACGGATCATAATGATATTTCTGTAAAAACTGCTTTGAGACAATGTACCATAAAAATCCCATTTTTTAAATTTTAGTCCTGCCCTGAATAAACTATTTCACATGTTTACATCTAGACACAATAACTGAATTTATAAAAATTGCCCCGTTCAAAAGTTTACACATTCTTGATTCTTAATATATTAAGAGTGAGGGGGTGTAAAGTTTTGAACAGGATGTGTGTGTGTGAGAGAGAGATGGATAGATGCACACACATCCCCACACCGTTGCACCAGTTTATTAAATATACCCAGTAGTATGTATATTGATGGTGCGGTGCAAAAGTTTGCATCCCCCATAGATTGTGGGGGAAATGGTGGTGGTTATGGCTTTGGGCAACTCATGAGTTCAAATCCAATCACACCCAAGCTGCCACTGTTGGGTCCTTAAGCAAGATTTTTCCTGTTTTTTTTTTTTTCCCTCCCCAGTTTTAATTTTGTCTGGAACTTAACTGCAAATCCCCGCCCACCAGCCAGCTCTCCTTCATCACACGACAGAGCAGTGTAGCGTGGCACACTCTGAAAGCACTGTCTTCCCTCTTTCTCTTAAACGAGCTCTTAGACGCCCCTGATTGGCTAGGGTTGGAAGGGAGTATGTCCCTCCCAGTTTGTTTCCTCTTCTCATGGCTCCTGGGCACGGACGGCTGTGGCGTTATCCGGATTTGAGTTTGCCGTCTCCCGACGATTTCTGTCACGCCACTCGTAAATCCTTGATCAAGACTCGAGCCAAACGAGCAAATAAAGTAAAATAAGGTGAACGGAACTTTTCATTCATAATTCCTGCAAATTGTGCTCGAAATTCAGCAAATAGTTACAGGTCCAAGGTTTGTTCATGCAGAACATTCCCTCACGCATTTGTCAAGCCAGTTTATTTATCATTTGCACAGTATATCATGGTACATGTATATTAAAATGGATAAGGTAAGTTTCTTATACATGAATCAGTAAGGGAATGTACAGAAATACAGCACAGTCTAATTAGAATAAAATAAGTGTATAATATACAGTGTAAATAAGTGGGAAAACGATGAGTAAATAAAGACAAAGTATTGCACGGTGATAAAGTGGGGTGTGAGGTGACTCTGGAGGTAGTAATATGTTAAGTATAAATCGTTATAGGCTGAGATACTAATGTTATGTACAGGGCTTAGTGGTTAGCACGTCCGCCTCACACCTCCATGGTCGGGGGTTTGATTCCCATCGTGGCCTTGTGTGTGTGGAGTTTGCGTGTTCTCCCTGTGCTGCGGGGGCTTCCTCCGGGTACTCCGGTTTTCTCCCACAAAGACATGCATGGTAGGCTGATTGGCGTGTCTAAAATGTCCGTAGTGTATGAATGGGCGTGTATGTGATTGTGCCCTGCGATGTCCAGGGTGTACCCCACCTTGTGCCCCATGCTCCCTGGGATAGGCTCCAGGTTCCCTGTGACCCTGAAGAAGGAGAAGCGGTATAGAAGATGGATGGATGGATGGATGGATGGATGGATGTTGCCATATGGGATTAATATCATTTTCGTTTCAGTGTTAATATCTTCATAATACACTAATTGACCGTTCTGTTGCTGATGGAATCCATAAAACCAGCTCAGAGTAAATGTCCCGATGATTGAGTGATTAATTTCAAATGAATTTGCCCAAAGGGTGCACAAACTTTTGTGCTCAACTGTAAATATTTTATATCTGTAGTCCTTTAACATGTTTGCTATTGACTGGATGAAATATTCCCATGTAACCATGGAACTTGTTTCCCTTCTCTGCATCCCTGCACGTGAAGATTCAGAGGAAGCAGCCGAGGCTCCAGCTGAGGCAGACGTAGAAGAGGCAGCACCGGTGCCAGTGGAACTCGTTGCTGAAGCTAAACTGGAGAAACCAGCCTCCCTGGTGGAGACAGCCGCCGAGGTGGTCGCCGAGGCGGCAGAGGCGGTCGCCGAGGCGGCCAGTGTTGTCGAGGAGACTGCCGAAGAGGTGGCGGCAGTGGCTCACGAGGTGGAGAAGATAGCAGAGGAGGTGGAGGCTGCAGCCAAGGAGCTGGAAACTCCTGCACTTCCTATTGTGGAGGAAGCAACCGCCGAGAGCAAGGGTACGGAAGCAGCCTCACAGGAGGAGGCGGGTACAGAGTCGGCGAACACAGAGGCATGAGGGGTGTTTGGGTACACACACACTATTTAAATGGTGAAAAGAATACGTTGTAATACAAACACTAGATGCAAATACTTATTTGTTGAAATGGATTTATCTATAAGATGCAGTTCAGTGTGTTTAGCAGTTATTTATTCAAGCTGGAGAGAAATCTGCCAATGCCTTTAAACAGAGTAGTGTATTTTAGTTATGTTCCGACCTTGAACGACTTCCATATTATTCTTTATAATGAACGAAATCCTGAGTTTTTCATTCTTTCATCGACACGTTGGTCTATTTTCGCTTCACGCTTGCGTACATCGCCCACAAATTTGTATTCAGACTACCCGCTGATCCTGGTGCCAGCGGGGATTTATCCCGATGCAGCGGCGTTTTAGTCCTTTAGCCTCTCTGATTGTCTCACCTCATGATTCATCAGTCTATCTGTCCACTCTCCACGAACAGATCAGCTTCCAAAGCTTCAGCTTTCATGCTAATACTGCAGTTATCATAACATCGCACTCATCGTCTCGGAGATCATAGCGACTTAGCTGAGCCGAGACTCTGCTGTAACTCTGTGTCGTAAAGCTGCATTGCATTCTGGGACTTGGGAGTCCAGTGTTTGCACCGACGTCTCCACTTCTTCAATGCTGGAGATCATATCGTCATTGAAAAATCTTTGTGGGTGGAGTTTCCCTTTTACGTCTTGGAAATATCCTTTAAGCGAACAAATGCAACAATATTTCAGAACCGTTCATACATACGTGTACTTCGTTATTGACTGTGCTGAGCCACTTCAGGGGCAATACCTCGATTTAATTAATGAATTAACTAATTAACTAACTCCTTCTAACGAGTTCGCTAATATCAGGAACCATAGAAACCACTGTGGACTTCGTGCCACCTGTGAAATGTGACCACAAATTTCACCAGCAGTCTTTCGCTTCCTTTTCCGTGCCTTATTCATGCCTCTTTTACGCGTAAACTCAACATTAGACTACTTCTCTGTTTAAAAACCTTAAAAGTGCTGATCTTTTTTTTTTATTTTTTTTATTTTTAATCCTGCCTTACCTTCTTCACTTCTCTTTAAACGCATGCAAAGAAAAAAAAAAAACCCCACACACAAAATGTTGATTTGTAAATGTTTGTGTGTAATACTCCTGTGTAAAACGTGTCGAGGCTTTCCTGCCAGATATCACTCGGTTGTACACGCCACTATACTGTGAACGTTTAAAAGCCCTAAAATCTGAATTTTTTACTCTTATGAGCTAGAAATATAAACCGAAATCTGTCCGGTGTGAGTCTGTGATTGTCTGCTTTTGTTTATTTTTCTTTGAATATGTACACGACATATAATATACTGGATGCTCGTACCTCATAAGATTAACAACAAGCCAAATTATTTCTGCTTTTTCAAAACTGTATAGTCATGTCCTCCCGGTGGTCAAGGGAATTCAAACGATGAATAAAGTTATCCTAACTCAACCTTATGTTTTGTGTTCATTTCTGTTTCGGCTTCTGAAACCAAACACCCCAAATTCCTGTGAGGGGATCTACATATTTTGTGAACATGATTATGGTTTCATATACTGTTGGGCCTTTTTTTCCTCAATGGTGTGTGCATTTCTTAGTGATATTTGGCAGTACAGTCTGGTATGTTGTTATATGTACTGTATTTTTGCAGTAGTAGTCCGATTTGCATGCTTGAGTGAGTCTTAATGCTGTTTACTAAACACAAATAATCACTAGTTCATAGACCCATCACGAATACTTCTTCTGTTGGATGGTATAATTGTGTGTGTGTGTGTATGTATATATGTATATATGTGTATATATATATATATATAAATAATCTCGACCTTTTGCCACATTTCAGGCCTCAAACATAAAGATATAAAACTGTACTTTTTTGTGAAGAATCAACAACAGGTGGGACACA
>JAFFST010053454.1:0-14771 GCA_022414735.1 Noturus placidus
GATTCTATCACTCAGAAACCACGTGAATTCAAACAGTAACTGTAATCCTAAAACTATGTTCTAAATATACAAAATTTCAGTATAAAATTTTGGAAGTTTGGCTGCGCGGGGGTGGGGGTAAGGTTGGTTAGCACTTGACCCCCCCAATGTCCAAGTGCTTGGACCCCCCCCCAATGTCCATAACATGGTTACGCCCTTGCCCAGAGGTACCCAGGGGGTCGATCTATTTGCAGTAGATTTTCAAAGTGTTGATGCGTGGACACTTTTTCAGCGAATATTGCCCACAATGCCTTGTGCAACGGAGGAGGAGTTTTGAATTTTCTGTTATCTTTAGCGAATGCAAACATGGCAGAGAACTTAAACAATAAGCACTAGATACTACATATAGCTAAATATACATAAAAAATTAAAGCATGGGAACGGTACATTCAACGATATAGTATACATCCTATAAGGAATAACTAACGAAGAAAAGCTGAAATGAAACGAGGAGTTTGTTCACGGCGACAGCGTTCTCTTGCGTTACATGGCGCGTTAGTATGTCTTGGTACTTACGGCTGTGGCTCAGTCGGTAGAGCGGGTTGTCCACTAATCCGCTAATCGTAGGGTTGGTGGTTCGAATCCCGGCCCGGGTGATCCCATGCCGAAGTGTCCTTGGGCAAGACACTGAACCCTAAGTTGCCCCCAATGGCAAGCTAGCACCTTGCATGGCAGCTCTGCTACCATTGATGTGTGAATGTGCACTTGTAAGTCGCTTTGGATAAAAGCGTCTGCTAAATGAATAGATGAATAAATGTACTTGCATCCTCTTGCTACACACTGAAAAAGTATAATATTAGTAGGCAAATTGGGACTATCACACCAAGAACTTCAATAATAACGACAGAAGAATAGAACAAAAATGAAGTTGTTATGTGTTAGACTGTGATAGAGTCATTTTCAAGCAAAATGAGAGAATCTTATAATACTGACATAGTGGTTTCTAATTCATTCCGCGAGCTGTTTTCGAGACTGTACTATTTTTCCGGAAACAAACAATACATCCAGCCCACCAAAGCTGCTTTCCACCATCCCTCATCTATTCCAAATAAGCAGGTTGTTGTCCAAATTGCTAGTTTCACTTTTCACCTATGTCATTCTTTCAGGCTTACGTTGGCCTCTGACACGGGGCATTAACTTCTAATTTGCCCGGCTCTATGATATCCATTTGCGTAGGTATGCGATACAACTTCGAAGATGGGACGTAATAAAAATATACCGTCGTCCTAAATGTGTTTGCTCAAGCAACCACAGAGAGAGCCTGTAAATAGTTTCTTGGTAAATGTCCCCCGGTTCGGAGTTCTGGCTATCCTCCGGTCTACGGTGGCACCGAGGGGGCAGGCAGGACACCCACATGAGGCCCAAGCAGGAACGTGGAACTATTATTTTCATCCCTGTGCTCATTTGTTTCTGGCTTCTCACTGTTCTGTTAAAGCCATTTGCTGCGAGAAAAGCAATTCAACTATTTCACGCATGATTACGACGGCAGATATCTGTGGAATTTCACTTCGCGTCAACACACACACACACACACACACACACACACACACACACACACACACACACACTGCTGCTGGTGATGTACGCTTTTCCCGAGAGGTCATTTCGGTCCTGCGGATGTCCCAGCCCGCTAGACTCGAGTCTGTCCTGAACGCGTATCAGACGGATCTTTCATCCCCGCCACGCTAGTCTGGCTTTTCCTCCCGAGAGCAGCTCAGACTCTGTGTTCTGGATGTGTGCGAGCGAGCAGAGCCATCAGCTGAAATCGATACGGTGTTATCCCGTTTGGTCTGCACTCACACCCCAGTAATGGAAACTTCAGATGCCTGTGTGATCGAAGAGCCAGTACGTCAGAAAAACGGGTGGTTCATGAATGCACGATTTTTGATTTTTGCCCATCAAAAAGCCGTTACAAGTCGGAGCTGCTTCTCCGGAGTCCTTTCTCTCAAGCTTTAATGCAGGCATGAATGTTTATATCAGAGCCATGAGTATGATGAATCTGCGGGTTTAAATACGCTCGTGTTTATGGTAGCCTTTTCAGCACTAATCATTACACTAATGAGAAGTTCGTATGTGTGTGTATCCGTGCCCAACAGGGCCCAGTGGTGTTGGTTTAACTAAGTTGAAAAGGAAACTTCTGCTCTCCGATCCCGAGCACTTTGGTGTCGCTGTACCACGTGAGTTGACCTCTTTTAGAGTCTATAATGTATGTATTCACATGTTATATCACAGCATATATAAATGTCTTTTAATGTTCCAAAATCTGATCATCATCATTTCTTACAAACCTTTTTCTGCCCTGTACTTGGATACCAATTTAAGGCTTAGCTTAAAAAAATAAATAAATAAAACCCCAACACACATTTGCTTTTGTTAGCAGTTCCTTGGGCAGCGTTGATTCAATGGTTAAGGCTCTGGGTTACTGATCAGAAGGTTGGGGGTTCAAGCTTCAGGACCACCAAGGTACTGTTGGGTCCATAAGCAAGGTCCTTAACCCTATCTTCTCCAGGCGTGCTGTTTCATGGCTGACCCTGCGCTCTGACCCCAGCTGGGTTATGCGAAAAAAAGGATTTCATTGTGCTGTAATGTATATGGAACAAAAAGGTTTTTTTTCTTCTTCATCCTGATGCTTGACTGACTAAACTCCTATAATGCCTAAAAGGTACCAGCGTCCACCAACATGAAGGCAATTCTCAGTCTGCACCAAACTACGACGACAGCTCGACTCATACCAGCACCCCTCAAGACACGCATCAAGACTCTTCTCTTCACTGGTCCCAAGGTGGTGGAAGGTGAATGAACTTCAAACTCTAAATCAAATGGCTACTTCCAGTAAAGACTCAACATCCTGCTCTTTACTTTTTTCATCATTGTACCATTTCCTCTCTAACTGCGGATATCTTGGAGGAGAACGCACGGTATAATCGCTAGGCAAGGCTTGGACGTTACATTTAAAAAAGGCGTAATACAGGGACCTCGTCTTCGTTCAGTGTCCTTGACCATTGAGAACGGCGCCAGTTCTGTTCTCCGTAACACACGGCAGATCGCAAGATGAGTATCAAACCTTTGCCGAGCCAAGCAGATTGCTGGAGGGTCCTGGGCTCTACACGGACTTCCTCCGTCTACAAATCAATTGTTTCTCTAAACCTCACTCCGTTGTAAATGTTACAAATGAAGTGTATATAAATCTGAGGGTTTTTTTCCCCTCCATAAGTCAATCCACACTGAGAAATCCTAAGCCTGGATGGTTTACATGTAAGGAAAAGCAGACAAGAGAGAGAGAGAGGGGGTGAGAAAAAGGGAGACAGATAATCAAGGCCTCTCACAGCCAGGCTGTCAGTGTGGAGTGATGCGGAGAAAGCGCGACCCGAGTTTTTCTCCTTGCCTTGGAGCAACGCCATTCCCCTGCCTCCGGATGGTGCTTGGCTCTCACAAGTTTTCCCTTTCTGAAGGCTGCGAATGACAGCTCGCCATACTTCTGATCATGTTCCAAAAACTCTCTCGCAGTAAGCGAACGGGGTGAGGGTCTGACAAACACGTTTATTTCATTTAGCCATTCAGAACGCTGAGCGCTTGAATCGGTTAGCTAGCCCGGGGCCGTGATTTAATGTCAGTACAAGCTGGTCTCTGAACGTGAAGGTTAATGGAAAAGTCACAAAGCTAAACAGCCATGGTGGTGTTGTTGGTGTTTATTTGGAGAGCAGTAAAGTCACGAGTAATATTTTAGACTCACACAAGGACCTTGAACCATTTAATACGGAGACACAGATCCAACATCAAGCTAGAATCACCATGAAACTCAGATTGATATCCATCCATCCATCCATCCATCCATTTTCCATTATGCGAATCCTACACAGGGTCGTGAAGGAACCTGAAGCCTATCCCAGGGAACTCCAATCCATTGCAGGGCACAATCACACACACATTCACACACTACCGACAATTTAGACATGCCAATCAGCCTAAAACTCATGTCTTTGGACTGGGGGAGGAAACCGGAGTACCCGGAGGAAATCCAGAGCTGATGTTATAGAAAATCAACTCATCAACAACTTCAACAGAGCTTCAGCATTAAAAGTGTAATAAGATACTTTTTTCAGCGAGTAAGAGTGTAAATACAGTGTAAACGCACTAATATCTGATAACCTCAAAGTACAGGATCATAGGGTTAATATATTGAAATATCAATAGCGTATAGTTATATCGCTATATCTGAAACATAATGGCATTTGCAGTATCTCTTTATGGCAGATATATTGAGCTCAGAGAAATGGCAGAGTTAATCACTTCATCACTATTTGACAAACTCTGAGAAAGAGAGAGAGAGAGTGAGAGAGAGGAAGAGAGAGCGAAAGAGTGACAGAGAGAGGCAGAAAGAGAGAGAGAGAGAAAGAGAGAGAGAGAGAGGCAGAAGGAGTGAGAGAGAAAGAGAGAGAGAGAGAGGCAGAAAGAGTGAGAGAGAAAGAGAGAGAAAGAGAGAGAGAGAGAGAGAGAGAGAGAGACTGCATGGTGGTAAAAGGTTTATAGTTTGTTTTGGCTCATGTGAAATGTGTGGACAATTGGAGTCAGTGTGTGTGTGTGTGTGTGTGTGTGTGTGTGTGTGTGTGTGTGTGTGTGTGTGTGTGTGTGCGTGCTCTCCAGCAGTCATGTTAAACTTGTTAAGCAAATGTGAGCGTGCTTTCTCTGTGAAGTTATTGTAAAACATTCTGACTACATAACTCTACTCCCATGTCACACACGTGCTATCAGCAAACGCCGCTTTCCCCGTAAACCTCCGCCAGCTGGTGCCAACTGTTTTATAATCCGCTAGCTGATTTCTTTCCATCGCTTGCTTTAGGTGCTTCAAATGTCTCTACATAACGATCTTCTGTTTTCACATTTATATAGAATTTCATCATTTGTATTTCATACCGTGTGTGTGTGTGTGTGTGTGTGTGTGTGTGTGTGTGTGTTTGTGTGTGTGTGTGTCAGTAAGACAACATTATAGACAATACATATACCTCAGCTATTTCTTTAGTGTACAGGTTTTATTTACATTTTTTATTTTATTTTAAAGGATAGTTCCATTTTTCATTTTGATTTAAAATTTGCTTACTTTTCTTTTGCCTACGCTTCATTTGCAATATTACGTTGCTTGTTCGCAAAGGTACAGTTTTAAGGAATATTTCTATGTTTATGCCTCCAACTACATTCATATTCAGGAACTTCAAGGCCCATTTTTGGCTATGATGTTAGTATGATATCTAAAGAGCGATGTGGTTGAATGTTTGTAGGATTAATATAGAATTATCGTTGTAAGCAGATGAACCAAATGAACAGATTAGAGTTTGGAAGTGATCCAAACAGGATCAAGGTCACAGCAAGGTCAAATGTCTTAAATGTTCTTCTTCTTCTTCTCCTTCTTCTTCTTCTTCTTCTTCTTCTTCTTCTTCTTCTTCTTCACTAGCTTCTTTTATATTTGAAGAATGTTTTAAAGGTATATAATGCATATAAATTAGTAATAAGAATAGTTTGACCTGTTAGTGGCGGAGGCGTCACCGTCTATGAAGTTCAACTTGTTATTTTATTTCTTCTATCTATCTATCTATCTATCTATCTATCTATCTATCTATCTATCTATCTATCTATCTATCTATCTATATATATATATTTATATATCTAATTAAAAAAAGTAGTTAACTGGCACTAGTCTGTCCGTAGTTAGAGCAAAAACTGATTCAGGAAATCGCTTTTTTTGACTATTAAATCCTGATAACAAAATGGTAAAGAATGCAAATAATAATAATAATAATAATAATAATAATAATAATAATAATAAATTAAATGCTCTCTCTAAATTAGTTCAATAAATGTACAAAACTATAAATCTGTTATCATTTTGCAGTATTTAAGGATGTAAGGGGGCAAGTATTCCTTTTCTCATTTCCACAGACATGACCCATGAGCACAGAAAACACGAGAGAGAAGGTGTGGACTACTATTTCGTCTCCAGACGTGCCTTTGAAAACAACATCCTCAACCAGGAGTGAGTCTCGACGCCACGTGTTTTTACATTTGATCCTTTAAATGTTTCACCTTATGCAAATGAGATCCTTCCAGAGTGTGACTCTTTAATATTCTTATGAAAACGAATGAAATTTATCTACGTTCTAATTTCTACGGATTTGCCTCAAAGTCCTTGCTTTGATGGCTAACCTTTGTCCTCTGGCACTCCTGGGATTTGAGCTCACAGCCCTACAATTACTCGCATAGAACCATAACCAGTCTGTATCCAGGAAGGTTTGAATTCCATTCGTATAATTAGGTTCTTACCATCATTTTTCAACATTGGATCTAGCAAAACATGCAGTTAACCATTTAGAAATGTGTTTTAAAGCTATTGCAGGAGGAACACGGTCGAAAGTGACAGGGTTGAGTTTAGAATTAGCAAATATACATCTACATATATTAATTAACACCCTTCACCAATATTCTGAGCAATAGCTCTGCTACAGACTTCAAAGATTCTCCTGGAATTCACATCACACACACTTTTAAAATTTTTTAGGAATTTTTTCTTTAAAGAGTCGTGACGTTCGTGACCAGAAACTGACAGGAAATATCCACTTGCCTGGATTTCACTCGAAAGCAGATGGAAAAAGTCTAAAGCATGCATGCATGAGCAGTGTCGCATTCTATTGAACGGATGGACTATTATAAGTGTTCTCTGCGGTTTGAATCCGTATTTTTGTTCCTTGTTCGTTGGGACGTGGAGCGAGTCATCATGGTACAGTCTTCTGGTAAAGCAAGCAGCAAAACCGAATCGTACTGTACCAGAACAGAGGCCTAAAGCGAAGCCTGTGTTTTGAATTTTCTGCAGTAAATTACATTCATCTCCAATAAGCAGAAGAATATCCAGAAGTACGGTTGGAGCCAGGAATGATCTTTGGGAATGGATGGGATGAGGAAATATTCATTCGGTAATCTTCAGTAACCACTTTATCCTGGTTAGAGTCATGTGTGATGAATTCTAGGACATTGAACAATCCTGCCTTATTAATAACAGTAATAGGGATATGAATTAAAATACCTTTTCTGACAGTTCTACTGAAAATATTCGATTACATAGTCATTAGTCTCTTACCTAATGTCTGCACTTGTTCTGTCTTCCTCTCTCGAATTAGTTTCAGTTTATATACCCTCGTGTTCCTTCGTGAAGTCTCGTTTAGACTCGTAAGCGTACATTACCGGCCTTCTTTGATTCTGTGCTTGCTGGGCTTGCTTATCTGCTTGTGTATAGATTATCCTCATGTTACTGCTTTTGCACATAGCTAGCGTACATAGCTAGCAGTAGCTAGTAGCTTTCCAACAGAAACGGGATGCAGAAATGCATGATTCTGATTGGTTGATTCTGGTTTCTCATCCAGAGCAAGTAGTAGCCGATTAAATGTGAGTAAATAAACTAAGAGACGCGTCGACTCGATGTAGGGATATTCGATATGGAGGATGAGTTTGTTGACCTTTTTACGAACATAATTATCGCAAGAAAACAACAATATTTGACGATATTATTGTATATAACCATCTGTGCTGTATGTGTGTTACTGTATGTTACTCAACTAGATATAAGCATTTAGAACTGTCCTGAAATGTTTCAGGAGGGTTCAACCCTGAAATTCCGTCTGCCCAAGGGTTCCGACGTTGAAATTCAAGACGTTGGAGTAAGAGACAAAAGAAGCACACTTTAAAACACTTACACAACAATAAGCAATTTCAGGTCATCATTAAAAAAATATATATATATTCCTACAGGAATATGATGGAAAAATTGTGCCCACTGTAAGAATGATTCATGCACCGTGAAATGCATTTTTGTGTGCGTGGCTGAATTTAAAACAGTTATCCGTTCACTTCATTTCAAAATCAGATAATCCATGGATTCCAGTGCCAAAGCTACGAATTGGCTTGTTTTCTGCACTAAACTGACAATCTTATGGAAAACGTTGCATTTTCATGCTTTATCTTCCTCACGAGGCTTGTACAGGAAGTTTTGGCACCCTCCCTCCAAAGAGATGGAACAGACAGGTGGCTCCAATTTAAAGTGTAACATTGCAGATTAGATAAAAGCCGCACAGTGCCAAAACGTCTGGGAGCATGATCTCCTGAAAAGTACGCTACGACCTACTTCAAACGATCGCGCTACCCGCTTACAGTGGAAGCCGGAGCGTTATTATCTCAAAACGTGAAACCAGAACACGAGATGAGAGGAGTAAGATGTGGCAGCTCGACGACGGTTTGGGTCGTTTCCCAGTTTCCCCTCGCCGCGTACATGCACGTTTAGATCAGACCGAGAGCTTTACCGCTCTCGCATGCCACATTTACGTGCAAGCGGATGAGTGTGGCAAAACTGACCACAGTCAGATCTGGCTGCAGTTTATATGACATGCGGAGCGTTTCAGCTCCAGTTTCCACACTTTAACAGAGATCTGTCAATCAAAGGTGATGACGGATCGGGAGCCGAACTCAGGATTACGTGTAAAGTTCCTAAAGCTCTAGATATTCGACACGGTCTCACGTGCAAGTTAGGAGAAGTTAAAGGTATAGTCCTTTAAAGGTATAGACCACCTTTAGTGGTCGTGTTTGAAACTCAAAAGCTGAACCGATCCAGATTAGAACATTTGAAAGCTTGTGCAGGAAATCGGGTTTTCTGAATTGACAGGCAACATGATTGACAGGCAAGGGGACATGCCTCCTCATCCTGATTGGTTAAATGTTCATAGTTTTGCTTTTCTGGGCAGATATTTTATTAAAAATGTGTGTAACAAAGAATGCATTCTGTCTTTAAAGTTGTAGACTTCGCCTTTAAGGGTAAGACCATAAAATGGGCGGGTTGAATGGGCGTAGCTTTTCTTTTGTACTATATTCAAATTAAAGCCTAGAAAACTATTTATTTTTGTTTAAATTCCTATCCTGAATTTCCATTTTGAGCATTGAGAAGCTTTGATTTCATGTTTTGTTTTTAGCTTTTGTGCTAGCGTTTCTGTTCTAGTCCTGGCTCCGCCCCCCTTCCCCCACCCATCCTGTCATTGGTGTGTTTCCTGATTGTTTCCGGATCTTCAGTGTTAAACCCTTGATTAGTTTGTCAAGACTGTTGTGTCTTGGTCACATTGCAAAACCTTGTCATCGGTTTGTCTCGTTATTGTATTATAAAGTGTTGTGTTTTGAGCAGATTTGTTAGCACTTTAGCATTTACATGTAGCTATGTACTACATTTTCCATTCCCAGTTCCTTAGAAGAAATCAGGGCGGAAAGCTTCCTAAAATTCAGACTCTGAAATTCCAGCCCTGAGGGTGAACGAAGCGTTATACGAATTCAAAATCTTTTCTGTATGTACTTTCACTTTTAACTCTGTGTGAGCGAAATGTGAGCTAGTTGACTAGCAGTAAGCTAGATAGCTCTATGCTTGTGCAAATTGTTGCTAATTTGTATGTGTAAGAATATGTAGAAGGGGAAAAAACAAGCCCAGATATCCTTAATTCTAATTTAGCAAGCAAAGTGTAATTTCATGGTTTAAAATGAATGTTCAGAGATACTTTAAGTACTTTATATAGTAGCTCAGGGTTTAAGGTTCTCTGCTAGTAAGAGAGATTATTAGTTCAAATCCCGTGGCTGCCAGACCAACAGGTCCATGGTTATTCCCATGTATAATTCCTGCTCCAAACTGCCCACAGACAGGTTTATAGAGTGGAATTACTACGGCACCAGCATGGATTTGGTCCGCAAGGTTCTAGCGGAGAGCAAGGTGTGCTTGCTGGATGTGGAGCCCCATGTGAGTGGTCGAACCTCAGCTTTAAATGGATCAATGGAAGAGAAGCCCTATATTATTCCATAACTACTTATTAAAGAGTTGGTACAAACATGCTGATCAGGACAAGTCCTTCAGATCTGCTACACACACATACACAGAGAGAGAGAGAGAGAGAGAGAGAGAGGACTATATTACATGTCATGTTTGTTGATTTTGGAGCTGAGGGCAAGGGCAGGAATTATGTCATTCTGGTCGGGGAGCTTCTGTCAGCCCCTCTCCAGTTGGTACATTTCCTCTGGTGTGATTATTTTTCACCAGCTTGTAACATTTATAGCAACATTCTCACTTTATTACTGAACACACACCACAGGCATCATATATGAAATGATGGCGCGAGCCTCACACAACACCATCCTGCACTGCCTTGGTCAAATGTTCCATGAAGTTTTTCTCCTCTTCATGGTTTTGTTATTTTGTATCTGGTGCAACGAGGAGAAATGAAACTATTAGGAATTGAAACGGCACGATGGCTGACGAGGGAAGCAGGCACCGAAGTCGGCACAGCGCGGGGCCCGAATGGAAACAAAAGCAGAGCTCTCGTCAGCACGGCGGATGCCAGTTTAACGATTTAATGACTAATGTAGCAAATATCTCCTAATATGCTAACCAAACTGTTTTCTCGTCTTGTCTGAAGGCTGTAAAGTTGTTGTACACAACTGAATTCAAACCGTATGTTACGTTCGACAAGCCTCCAGCGATAGAACAGCTGAGGCTCAGTCGGAGAAAAGCAAAAATCCTGGCCAACTGTGATGAACCAATGCCAACGAGGACGTTTATGGTAAGGCCAGGTCAATCCGTAATGCTTGAGCCATGTTCAACTATAAAGGAATGTGTCTTTCATTTGTGGAATTGTAGCTGAATTGATTTCCCAACAGAAACTCTGTGGGACCGTTTAGTACACAAACCGTATCACACATCAAACACATCACACGGTATTCAAATACCAGGCCTTTCGGGCAGGTGTCTGCCTAGGGTAGTAAGACCCTTTTTGGTGGGTAGTAAGACGTACGTTGGGCGGGTCTGGATGGAGAGGAACCCCAATGAGAGCCATATGAATTATGCTGTGATCACTCATGCTGGAGCACCTAAATCCACTCCAGGGTCTTATAAAAAAAACTCTTGAAGGCTATTCTACACACCTGGATCTTTCCAGATTCTGTGATTTAACAAAAACTATTTGAACACTGGACTTTGCTCATGATCTAACTCCGTCCATTTTTACGGTCTCCTGACCGATCCACTCCAATTCAATACGACTCATGATGGTTCAACTACGAAATGAAATACCTTTATGAGAAAGATCCGGACATCTTTATGAGCAAGATGGGTCTTACCATAGCATGTGCAGTTTTGCGAATCCATAAATTGTCATTTTCCATTTTTAAATATGGCGGACGCTGTCATTGTTGGACCTAGAGGTAGCGTAACAAGATCCACATTAGCTGCATTAAACTTAGCTGCACAGTTCATTAATTCCTAAGCTAATTCTGTACAGCTGTGTATCTCATCTCTCCCACACTTTACAGGAGGCAGACTTTGGGGATATGATCAACACCGCGCAGGAGATGGAGGACAAATATGGCTACTTATTCGAGAAGATCATCATTAACCACGATCTGACCATGGTGTTCACTGAAATAAGAGCTGGACTGAGGAAGCTTGAAAAGGAAAAGAACTGGATCATCAAAATATGGGTTTAAAAACGGTGAATTGTCATGCATAAGCCGTTTGTTTTTCATCAGTTTTAACCAGATATGGACAAATAACGTAAGATTAGTAACATTTGTTACTAATTAGTTACTCGTTTGAGAAGATAATCATCAGTGATGATCCAGGCCCAGGTATTTAATGAAAATCCCAACTAAAGGACACAAACTGGGTCTCAAAATGGATTAAACTGCATAGTTATAGGAAAATAATCAACAACACGATCGTGTCAGAGCATAGAGTCGCTGTTATCCGCCTGAAGTTAATTCTTTTCCTTCAACTTCACGTCCTGACGTGTTTTATTCCTCTTCAATGTATTCGTTTATTAAAGAGAATGAATTGAAAGATCAGTCACCAAAAACATGTTTATATCTGATTTTTTTTATACGTATTTTGAGTAAATCCATCCACAACTGTAATTCTTTTCTAGGCGATATCACTTTTACATGCTTACTATGTGGTAAAAGCAGTAATTGTAATTGTAATCTCAACCATTTTGTGTGATTTTTGACTATATGATACTTTCCACCATGCACATACGCCATACGGCAACAATTTACCAAAAACTCCCCCTAGACAAAATGATTATTACTTGTACTAATAAAAATCCATTAAATAAAAACATTTTTTATGTAAATGTAATAATTCTTGCAGTAAAGGATAATATTTTTTTCATATGTCATTTTTATACATTTATAGTTACAGTTACTGCTGTAAAATGTCCTGTAGAGTTTCCCGTGTCGGAAAACTTAGCTTTATCTCTGAGTGTTACAAAGCGCTGATGCTGAAGATTCCTTCCATTAATATTTAATAAAAAAAATATTCACCGTATCTGTAATTACATCGATTGATTGTTTTTTTTTTCTATCTGTTTATGGGCGTTCAAAGTACAAGTCCCTGTGAATGAGCTATTACTATAGAAACTATGACATATTAGAACGAACGCGTTCATTTCTACCTGTGGATTGCAGCTGCACTAATGTCAGAGCTGCTGTTAAAGAAAATGAATCAACTTTTTATGCCAAACGCAATCAAAAATTCGACAGAGTTGATATCTTGCTATATTAACTACGACAAGGTTATAGAGGACGAATGTGGCTGCTAATTCTAATATAATCATCAGTAACAATCTGGCCTTAACTTGCTCTGAACTGGTGGAGCAGAGCAAAGGAAATCGACCGGATTCCGGAAAACATGAGCTTGATGATTAATACTGTGGAATTCGTGTCACGTGAACCGATGGCGTAAAAACCGTGCGGTAACTCGTTTTTGTTCTGTTTGGACGTATACGGAGACAGAACGCTGTAATTGAAAGATGATAAACTCTCCAGTCGAATTCTTTTGTTTGTTATGATCCCATTATGTTGTGCGAAATTGCTGCACATTACCGTTGCACTGGAAAGCAAACATTCATAATGATTCCATGTCTCAATACCGTTCTCGAACGTAAATGCGCTACTCCTTCACTCTTGCCACTTTTTTTTGTGTGTGTGTGTACTGCCATAGCTCATGTTTGGACATTAATTGCAAGCAGACCTAGACTCTCCATAACAAGATGTGTTCTCGATTTGGATTAAGTGGGGTAGAGCAAGGCCACGATCATCGCTCTTAACTCGTGACTACAGGAGTGAACTCTGGATGAAGCCCTCTGAAACACATCCAGGTAGCTTCAGTGTATGTGCACCAGACATTTCCATTGAAGCACAGACGCGTTTCCAATTCGCTTCTGATGCTGAGCATAGCCGGAGGCTTACGATGATTTACATCCATCTTGGTCTTCTGCGTAACGTTGCCTCTGTGTTTAGAGTTGGAGTAATTGATGGAGAAATTGATCCATTACTCGGAACCACAAAGCACCTCCTGATAGATCAGCATTTGTTTTGTGCGGTTGTACGGAAAGGCAAAAGGGTCAATAGTTATTGAAGTCTTTTTGGGTTTTTCCTCCGAAGAGTTTGATCTGGTAGAGGCAAGCTGAAATAGAACAGTTGAATTAGGAGCCAGTTGGATTTCTCTGAGCCAGAAGAGGAAGTGCTTAGTATATTAAAATAGAATTAAAGAGCTACTAGGGAGTTAGTTGGGTCACTTTGGCTGGATGCCTGGGTGGGACATGGGAGAGGAAAGCCCACTTATACCTGATTTTGAATTTTTTTTTTAAACTTCTAGCGAGGCAAGAATGAATAGAGAGTCCAAATAAACAGACTTCGGGTTTCCAATGAAAAAGATAAAGAAAACTGAATTGTTTTTTGGTATATTTATTTAATAATATATCCTTGGAGTTTGATTCCAAATCCTATATGTGACATTTCACATTCAGACATTTTCAGGTTTTTTTTTTGTTGGTAGGAAATGCTGACATGGGCATTTCATAGGGATTTTACCGATATTAGCCATAGTATAATGATTCCTCTAAGAGTAAGGTTCTAATTATAATGCTTTACATTTTGAAGAATCCCATTGAGGACCAATATCCTTATAGATAAAACTATAACTTGGTTATCCAGGTCAACTGGTGGACCACGGTCTGGATGTGAATATAACAAAAACACTGTAATGTAGTACAGAGCAGATGAATATATACGCAATATAGAAACGCTAGCTGTTGTTCAGCGACTTTAGTTTTTAAACATAAACCATTCTGTCTCCTGTAGCAGATTCCTTGCTGCGGCCAACCTAGCTAGCTACAGGTCTCAGAGGAAGAACATGGTAGCCTTCACTCTCCCTGGTATTCATATCAGGGGCTGGGAAGGTCTGAATTAGGAAGAAACTGTGTAGTATGTATTTATTTCCCCAAAGTTCAACCCATGTCTCTTAGGATCCATGTAGCATTAGTCACTTATGAGAAAAACATATTTGTTTATAGCCATGAGCTATTCACTAATGGTTAAGCTTTACAAGGTTGTCACTATTCAGTCATGCTAGTGGCTGTAACTGGACCTTCAATTTGGAAGTTTTAGCTGAATACCCCTGAACTTTACACAGCCCCTCCACTCAAATACTATTATTTTTCAAGTATTTCTAGAGTTATACCACGCCGTTCTATCATCAGGCAGCGTTAGAGTCCTCACATACAGTGGTGTGAAAAAGTGTTTGCCCCCTTCCTCATTTCCTGTTCCCTTGCATGTTTGTCACACTTAAGTGTTTCGGAACATCAAACCAATTTAAACAATAGTCAAGG
>JAFFST010053454.1:15873-28375 GCA_022414735.1 Noturus placidus
GTTTAAATTGGTTTGATGTTCCGAAACACTTAAGTGTGACAAACATGCAAAGGAACAGGAAATGAGAAAGGGGGCAAACACTTTTTCACACCACTGTAGCTAAAATTTAACAGATAGCAGACAGAATGACACTTAATACCCATCACTGTAATCTATCTGCTGCTACACAGACTGTATTTAACAGTGTACGCTAGCTGTTAGCATTCAGTTAGAGTTATTATTATCATGCTAGCTAACATGTGAGAGATTAGAAATAAGGCTGTTGTAAGTCAGTATTTTAGCTAATGTTTTCCCACATTCTCCGATTCCTTTTACTCTTATACTCTTTTAAGTAACTCTTTTGAGAGTTTACGCTTTTCTACTTTGAAGAAAAACGTTTACCAGAGGGTTTATTCGGACGAATAGCTGCATTTTTTCTTGAGTAAAGTAAAGAAACATCAGCGTCAGCTGGTGCAGTCTTACGTAGGTAAACTCTGGTAATCGATTTACAATCGTTCGGCGCAGGAGAACATGAGTAGAACGAGCGGAAGATCTGGAGATGCTTCAGATACTGCACGCGTCTGGTTTTGTGAGGAGAATCGGAGGAAGGCATGGAGCCCAAGGTTTGTGGCTTTTACGAGAGGTCAGGTTCCTTTACAGGATGATGTCATCCCTATTAAAAGGCTATCTGACCAGCCAGGCGGGAGTGTTTTGAATCGTCCACACACGTTCAGTTAAAAAATAATAAAATAAATCCAGGCATATGCGCTGGCTGAACCGTGGTCCGTGTGTGTGTGTTTTTGTCTTACCTCAATAGCTATTACAGTCATTGTACTCAGCACTGACTTGGGTATATTATTTGTTTTATTATAATCATGACGTGCGTTTGTTGTCTTGTCGTTTAACGAATTGCATCAGTTCCTTAAAGCGTACCTGAGCTCGAGCCAGTACAAAGAAACAATCTTCCATTTTAATGAGAGTGGAACAGGAGTGCTATTAGTGGCCCGCCAGGTGAAAAAGAGCGATCCCAGCACTCTGTTTACACTGTCTAATTATTAATGGATAAGGTCATTTGATGTGAATTCATGCGAACTGAGCCAAATATAACACTTTAAGGAGGATGATGCAGTGTGACGAATGGCGCCTGATTTCTAAACGCGTTTAGCGCAGTCACGGCTCACACCCGTGGAGCAGAGACTGTGATCGGTTGAGCTGTTTGCCACATCACACCAGACATTGATCACGCTACTGAAATTGCAAATGCAAACCATTTTCAGATGTGCTAAAAAAATAAATCTGGCCCCAAGACTGGATGGATGAAATAGGTTTCAATGGGCCGCACTTTCTATTGGACAACATGGTCTGTTTGTGTGTGTGTGTGTGTGTGTGTGTGTGTGTGTGCCTCTGCTGCCAATACCATGCTACGTTCCTGGACAAGGTTCTTCCAGAAAGTTATCTCAAAGAAAGGATTAGAGTTGCTGAACAAGTGTGTAATTATTCAGAAAGTTGGTGGTGTTTTTTTTATTTTGTTTTGTTTTTCTTTCTATGAAAATATTTACAGACTATAGATAAAAAACAAGTTGCTCAATTGAGAATAACGGCATATTAACGATCTACAAAAATAAAAAATAAAAAAAAAGCCGGTTTCATTTAACAAATAAAATTGCTGCAACTTTAAATGCACTGGATATTTAAAAAATAAATAATTAAAGTCTACACACCCCTGGCTACACTCTTAGCATGTCTTGAATTGACGATTTAATTCCACTCAGAGCGTGAGGGGGTCTTCTGTGCACCGCTCTCTTCAAGTCATTCCACAGATTTTTTATAGGATTTAGATCTGGGCACTGACTGGGCCGATCCGAACCACCGATCTTGTTCTTCTGAAGCAGTTCCTTTGTACACGGAACGTCCTGAACTGTCCTTCTTAATGTCCACTAAGCTGCCCCATTTTCTCCATCTGTTGATGATGGCCTTCACGGTGTTTCACGGTACATCTAAAGTCCTGTAAATTCTTTTGAAACTCTCTCTTGATCTATACCGTCCAACAATGAGATCCCATCATTGTTTTTTAAGCTCTTTGAGGTTCACGACTTCAGCAGGGAGATGAAACCAAGAAGATGTCGTACCGAAACAGCGGATGTTTATATGGGGTTCATCAGAATCACTTCTTCGATGACAGGGTACTTCGATGTTCATTCCGAGAGTTTGAATTCGATCAGTCACATATCGTTGTATGAAAGTGTTTACACGTTTACTCAGCCATGTTATTGTACCTCTAAAAAGAATCGCCGTTTGTTCGATGAAAGTTAAAGAACCTCAAGTTTACCGAATTTGACAGATTAAACAGACGCATGCCTCCAGTTGTCATCACGTCCTGCACGCAATCAAATTGTTTCTATAAAGCCGATGAATCAACGGTGTAAGATTGTAATGGCAAAAAGGGGGGAAAGTTCTCTTTGGGAAGCTGACATTTGATTTCAAACATTTCAAGCAGCAGAAACAAGGTTCCTTTTGTACCAGCTAAGTGCTTTATTTAGCGTCTTTATAAACTCGTCCCACTTTGTGGTATCGTAGAGTTTGCCTCGACACGTAAACGGCTCGGTAATTACACCCTCCTGGGATTGACTGCATGTGGATTAGAACAAACCCACTGGCCTTCTCAGAGCTTAGATATGTTCTGCATGTGTTCACGCGTTCTGTCCAGCTAGCCAAAAGAACAAAAGGGCAGGTGCGTTCTCGCTCTGGTCCTGATTGCGACGTTTGTTTCGACGGCATTCCTACACAAAATAAACGGCCGGATTCTTGTTTTGAAAAAAAAAAGAAGAATAATATTTTTTTTTTTAATGCTGCCCAAGCGTGTAATTATTCTGACAGCTGGACATTTTTGATTAAATACGCCCGTGGAAGCTATGAATGAAAACACGTCAAGCACTCGCGTGCGCTTTTAAATGTGACCGTGGAAAGTGTAAACACATTCAAAACCAATTAGAGCAGATTCAAAGGGGGGACCCTCCTTGCAGGAGACGCAAATGAAATCGAATGGCAACCGAGCGGGAAAAAAAACCCCAACAACAACCACACCACGTGACTCAGAGCAAATCTGCGTCTTCTGCCATCTTTCTAAATGATTCAGTTGCTTTTATGCAAGAACCTCCACCAAAATCTTACCTCATGCACTATAACGGAGACCAACGATTTCTCTTATAGCCGCCGAGACACAATCAGTAACACCGTATACACCATCCGATCCCTAATAAGAAGTAAGACAGAAAGAAACACAAGCCATTATAGGAAAATAATCAACAACAGGGTGGTGTAATGACGCACAAGGAGCTACTCTAACTACCCTGAAGACTTATTCTTATTCTTATTCTTGTACAACAGCAATTATCATTTTTATCATTAAATAATGTTGTCCTAACGTTGTGTTGTTGTTGTTGTTGTTGTTGTTGTTTTATCCACACATTTTATGGAATGTCTGGAAACAAGCGATCTCTTTCATTATAGATTTGTCTGATTTAAACAAATTTGGCTTATTAGAGAAAAAAAGAGCGCCGTATAAGGATTGTTTATGGCCGCGATATATTGTTTCGTGGACATTCCTCAACTATAAACGGATAAAAAGTAAGGCGTGTCATTAGTTACTAATGTAAATTGTAATCGTTGGCAAATTGATGTTGTATAGGAGAAATAAAAGACTTCTGGACGTGCGGTTTTTAGAAAATAAACAAACAAGTTCGCACCACTCTGACATTGATTATTTATTCTCCTATAGTGTAACGTCCTGAAGACTTTCCTGTGGTGGAAAACCTGACGCTTTATGAGCTTTACTGCTGGCCGTTACACTGCATTGACACTGGAGACTCATTCCATGAATGTTAAATAAACATCCCATTTCAATTCCCTGCAAATGAGATGCTAGTCTAGAAACATTAATAAGCGCGTTTAATATAAACCGTAAAAGGTGATTTCTATTGAACCAATCAGAATCAAGAATCCAACTGTGCCGTGGTCAGCAATAAACCGTTCTATATGTGAAGCCGGAACCGTTTCTCATGATCATGTGATCGCGCAGCAGTAGGACCGCCATGGTAACCAGGTCACCGGCTGCTCCCATTTGTCCTCTACAAACCTCACCATGGGGTTTTCCAAAGATGAACATAACAAAGTCTGCCAACATCGTCTAACGTTGTTTTTTTTCCCCCGCAACGGACTTCTCTCAAAGTGCAGAAATTTAGTTTGGACCGTAGAGATATTTCATTGATCACCTTTCCAAAGCACACAAACACATCATGTAAGTGTAGACTCAATGTTCTCAGTCCTCAGACTCTCACCTTGCCTACCTTCTCCTTCTGCACACTGGCATGATAATGAAGGTACACTGGAGAACACTCTTGTTTTCTTTGGGACGCGATTTTACGCCAACATCCGACGAATCGGTATCGGCGCAGGACGGCAGCGTGGCATGCGAGCCGAGCCACAGGCCTGCAACGTTTAATGGACTAGAACCAGAGAGAACATAAAGAGCCACAGAGACCTCCCATTCACCTCCGACCAAAATCGCTCAGTTGGCCCTATGGCCCAAATCTGGGATTACAAAAATGTGTTTTTCCTCAGCTCTGGCTCCGGTACTGTGTACAGTATGTATATTTTATATACGTACACTTTGGAAATAGCCGTGCAAACTGCATAATGGCTGCGGTGGGATTCGGACGGATCACAGACAGACCAGCGTTGTTTTACAGCTCTCAATCGGCGTGCTTGTTAATGCTTTGACGCAGTGCACTCTTTGAGGCAGGGGAATTCTTTGAAACGTGACTTTTTTCTTTTGAAAAGAAAAGATAATATTTGTTCTATGTTGTTCGAATCGGCAAGATTGTTAAAGTAACAAAGCTGATTATTCAGGGGTTTAGATTCTCTTCGTATAAACCCTTTAAAACCTAAAGTGTGCATCCAGGCACCGAACGAGCGAGGGCAGAACTGGCTTTATCCTGGGTTTCCTGTCTGTGGTTAAGCTGATTCTCGAGATTTTGGATCGCTTACACTGACAGATTTGGTATTAACTCAAGTTTACACATACTAGAAGCAAATTAAAACAACAAAAAAAACATTTGTCTCACAATGTTGTTGACAAGCTTGGATGTATCATTGACAAAAAGGAAACCTATATTAAAAATATATTAAAAACAAATCGAAAACAGATTTTGGTGAGTCAGTTCCCATGATGCTCCATTTTTTTTTTTTTGCGGAAATAAGGCTGCAATTAATGCCCTTTAAATATAACCCTAATGAGGACTATTTATTGTGGTCACAACCAGCATTTCGTCGTCTATGGATTTAGTGAGTATGTTTTGGCATGAACGGGTCAGAACCTGATTTCCAAGGAAAACACTGTTTTATGTGGCTCTTGTAATACGGCCATTTTTAAGTGAGACGTGATTCCGAAAACAGGACACTTCCTCTCCCGGGTGTTCTCGGGTCATGTCCTCGCCAAATCTTACACGTGAAAGAGATACAGGAAAGTGAGACTATAGTGAAGTTTAACCCCTGAAGTAGATAGGAACACTGTGTAACTCCGAGTGAAGTCCGAGAGAAACAGGTCCGATTTCTCTCTCGGTTTAGTTTGGACCTGTGGATTCTCAACTTTTCAACTTTAGCGTTTTCGCTTGTATGAATTCTCAGTCTAGTGATTCAGGGCTGTTTATTTTCCTGATCCGTGAGAGAACCCTAGTCCACCTGGAGTGGCTTTTTACATTCTTATGGACCACTTATGGTATGTTTAAACGGTATTTTCTGAACTGTAAAGAATATTTGACATGCCTTGTACATTTTAAGTTCTTAATTCTAATCTCGCGAGCTTCAGAAACTGTTGGCTACACTAGACATATGCAACACACTAGCAGTTCCATGGAGCCAGTAGCGTTTCTACAAGATAGTCGAACACCCCTTGTAGCCTCCTTTTGCAAATAATCTGAAATAAATGTGCTCTAAAAGTTCTCTAATTATAGCATGATCAGGCCTCTAATATTACTTATATAGAAGTAATTTGAAATGTCAGGTGGTCTGGGGAAAAAAAAACCCCAAAAAAACCTTGTATGTCGATGAGGCTGAATTCTGGGAAATTGGGTTTCTTCTAGCAATAACACTTCAGCTTTAAGAAATCATCAATATACGTCAATAAAACGACTCGGAACTGTTTTTATTTACCTGTACTGTTTATATTCTCGCCTAAGTTATATTGCTGCAACAATCATGTTGAGTAAAGAGTCAGTTTGCCAAATATAGTGGTAAAAACAATCGGTCTGTGTAAAGATGGCTAAAACTGATCGCTAAGTGCGATTTCCTCACACGTGGAGTAGCAAAATGGACGTAAGCCTAGACTCCGGTTGTCAGATTGGCCACAATAAAATCTTTATATATATATATATATATATATATATATATATATATACAATTCTTTTTCAAATAAATTATTGTAAATTGGCTTTTTTGATTCCTCTTGAACCCACAACTTTTTACTACGACCGCCTACTGTTCATGAATATTCATCAAAGACCGTTAGTGTTCATTAATAATGATTACAACTGACGCGAAATTAGCATTTTTTTGTTAGCTAGGTAATTAGCAATCTGTTACCTCGCTAGTCAGATCTCTTGGGTGTTTTTCCCTCTTAACAAAACGCACCATCAAAGCACGCCCAGCTTGTAGTATAGCCTAGCTTCATCACTGTGGTCACACTCGATGCCATTCTTAGCACAAAACATACATATAGCTCTCAGGACTCTGACTCCAACAGCAGCCAGATTCATCTCATAGTGGAAAGTTCTCGAACCGCTCTAACTGTTTCGGCATAGAAGTCGAAAAACTTGGCGTGTCTGAGAGACAAATTGCCTCGCTAGCTGCTAAACTAAAAAATAACTTAAAAATTCCTACATTCACAGCCAGATGTTGTGTTATTCCACAGTGATGGTGGTGTGGCGGGGAGGATTCATTTTCTGTAGCAAAATATCCTAATTTGTATGTCTGGTCTTTCATTTTGGATGGCCTTCTATGGAGGAGGATTATCCTCTCGCTTGTTTAGCTTGGTACGCGTTAGGATATAAGGAGGCTTTCTGGTCGTGATTAATAGAGTTGACAGTAAAAAGGTGGATGATGAACTCCGAGCCTATTAATCCAAATGAAATACTATAGTCTAGGCCAACGTAAAGTCAGGTAACGTTGCCCAAATCCTTTCCAAGATATTAATGACCTAATATATGGAAAGTAAATGAATAATCCATACGTTTCTATACTTATCGCGTTGGCACTCTGTTATGTCGAAGGCCAAGCAGCTGCTTTACACTTGGACCAACAGGAGCTTGGCACAGCTATTCAATTCATGGCTGGAGAATTACAGCGTCATCATTCTCACCACCTTCCGGAAACTCATTACCGGCTCCATGCCTCATTATGTTCCATTTGGGCTCGTAACCGAGTGGCCGGAGAGTCACGGATTGACAATAATGAGAGCTGTAATTGCAGGTGCGTTCGTTTCATCTTGTGTACATCATTAGTAAAAGACGGAGCATGATGAGTCTTAATTAGTAAGAAATAAAACAATTGAAGCGTGCTCTTATGGGAAAATAATGAACAGAGCGGAGTTAGTGTAACCACCCTGAAGTGTCTTCCTCCCATGCCCCCCAACCCCCACACACACAGCACAGCACATCCTCATATAGTGTTTTATTCCTCATACACCATGGCATTTACCCAACGATGACAATTTTCTATTCATTAATAAACATTAATAAACGATCACTTTTGTTATAGCGGCAGTAAACAGTTGTTTTTCTTTTCTCCCTTACAGTGAATAAGATGAAACTCTTATGAAGAATACCTTACAGAGCGCTGACACTGGAGACTCATTCTCCTTGCTTAAATGTTAAATAAACGTCTCTTTACAGAAAACATCACCGTATCGACCATGACTTTTTTTTATTATTCTTAAATAAAAACAGTTTTATGTGTAATATGTGGAGTGTCTATGTGGCAAACATGTTCCTGAGCCATAGCTGTTACTATAGAAATGATACTGTATTAGAAGGACCACATTAATGTAATTTATAATGTATTAGAAGGACCCCACCATTGGATTTGCTGTTATAGAAAATGAATCAGCAATAAGAGAATTCAACAGCGCCGCGGTATAAGGAGAACCAAACAATACGGCAAGACGTTTTTTAGAGGTTTTTTTTGGGGGGAAACACGTCCTTCTCCTCTGGTTCATGTACTCAATTGGGCATGAAAGCCATAAAATAGTACGTGGGCGGAAATCAGCATGATGCTAAGTAAGGAGAAGTTAATGTGCTACAGGGGATTCCGGTACAGAGTTATGCCTGAACATAAACACACACACACACACACGCACATAAAACACACCAAAAAGCTTCCAAAGAAGAGCTGGAGTGAGACAAGTGATCCGGTGGCTGACGGGTTCGATTATGTCGAAAGAGCCTGAAGGGGTGTTTACAGGTCTGCTAGGGAACCGCTGAGGAACCGCCCAGGAACTGGTCAATGGAGAAAAGCCTGCGGAGTCTCCAAATATTGAATTATGGATGGGCTTCTTGACTAACAAATATGACCTGATCCATGAAACAAGGAGAAGCCTGTGAGGTGATGGACACATGTGGAGCGAGAGTCCACGGGAAAGAACTCGGGCTTGGAGGAACATATGGGAACTATTTGTTGGGTTAATGATGCATTAGTATGAAAAGAATGATTGATGGCTAAGTCATAATTATATGATATAGTTACTACAGTATTTAAACACCCAGGGATTTTAGGGAGCACATGTGGCACAACCCTGTGTTCATACGGCAATTCATCAAAGCAAAGTCACACCAGGCATTGGCTCTTTCGAATCAGGGTTTTTTGTTTTTTTAATCCACAAAATTGCCTTAAAATGCAAAATAAAAAAAATAGTCAGAAAGATGGATAAGCGGATGCTTCTAAGTGTATATCGCATTAATCCAGCTCTGATTTCTCCAATAATATCGTTCACAGGCTCGAGTCTGGAAACAAGATGTCCATTTACAGCTGTATTACACCATTAATACTCCATTTTCCCTCATGTACAATGTCTCATTTAGCTATTGCACTGCTCAGAAAAATCCCGCTTCACAACCAACGTTAAATGACATTTTGGAGGCCAGAGCTGGCTGGAGAGTCGAGCTGCCAGAAATTGTAACAGCGAATCTGAACGGTTGTTTAAATTGGGTTTTGAACGCACCCCTTGAAATAACACTGCCTCAAAAAAATAAAAATAAAAAATAATAAAGCTGCCGTTATTCTGAATGAAACCTCGCTGTGTTTTCCTGCAAGGTTCTTATTTAAAAGAGAACTAAAGGACATGAAGATTGCTATGCAGAAGGAGGCAAGCGGGTCAAATCCAGACAATACTCTTGTTTGCGTAATGACCACGATCACTATCAAGCAGAACGTGACTCCAGAATTAAAGAAATAAAATCAAATTTGAGGAACATACACTGAAGATCACATGACTTCGAATTAAAGCCGAGCACACCAGGTGTAAAATCTCAAGTACGGCGAGAAAAGATCATTTATCAAATTTCGCCCTCGGTTAATGGGCAAAGACGATGGCGCTGATCTAAGCTGGTCATCAGGCACCGTTTACCGGACCCTGCGCATGATACTCGGCCCCCGTTGATTTATTAGCAATGAGAAAACATGACGCAAAATGGGATTTAACTTTGGAGATAGTTGATTAGTGATGTGACATTATGAGTCGAGAAGAACGCGAGGCTCGTTGGTCACACACATGGAAATGAAATCACAGCTGGCTGAATGAGTAATGTTTTGTAATATTACTTGTTCTAACACTTAAAATTACATTACGAGCATTGGGAATACGTTTTCCTCATCCTCATCATTTTCTCGTTTTTCTTACTCATTTCTCATATTCTACATCACCGGCTCGCGCATTTTCCCCTTCGCGTTGTGATACACAAGTATCTGTGAGATGATGATGATTATGATTAGAGCATGTATGGAAGGGGTCTCCAGCGTCAGTGCTTTGTAACAGGAAATCTGTAGACTTGCCTTTTGTCTCAGTAACATAGCAAAGTGCTTTTTTTTCTTTTTTCTTTTCAATCTTGTTAACTTTGAAAGAGAAAAAAACAAGGCTGGTGAGGGAACAACTGATTATAGCTGCTATAACGGACCGGATAACCGGAACAAACCTGCTTCAAGGATGTTCCACGACATTAAAAGTAACTATAGACTATTAAAAAAAAAGGAAATTATTATTATCATGGAATTGCTGTGGTCTGTGGCCCACAGCGTGTGAATGTGTGTGCGGTTATACCATGTCACCCCGTCCAGGTCGTCCCCCATCTTGTACCCCGAGAAAAACAACTGGACGGAATCTTATTTATGTTTTTAGATCTTAGAACTGAGACGCCAAACCTGATCTCAGGAGAAATTTGAATGAAGGTTAAATTTCACACCACCAAAGTTGTAAGATGTCAACCCTCGCTTTTGTTGAAATTGTGTACGCTGCAGCTCGTAAGATCGTAAGATTGTTGGACGAAGTGAATTGTTCCGAAATTGTCGTCGTGTGTCCGAGCATTAAGACACAAATGTTACTTTCTACAGTGTCGTATCTAAAGTGATTAGGTTGCTGAATTTCCTCTAGTTAGTCAAAACAATAATATTCAATTTACTGATCAAAATGAAGCCACGAACAAGATAGATGAGAGAACCAAAAATCCAGTTTATTGTTCAAAAAACAACATGAGATCCCCTGGTGAGACGTCCCAAAAGTGATGTGAATCTAAGAACAAATTCAATGCCCTTTATACAATCTTATCTGTAGGTTACGTCTACTTATATCATTATTTTGGAATCTATCAAATCTATATTCTATCAACGTCTTTTTCTGATTCCCCTTAAATCCAACTATCCTCAAAATAAAATACAGTTAGAACGAGTTTTTCTCGTTCTGAAATCCTATTAAAACCCTTATCTCTATGTTTTCATTCATTAAACAATTTTCAAGGCCTTCACTGCCATTTCCACTTCCGGTAACTGAGCTGTGCGCATCTCCTCGCTCGTTGTCCTGAACAATTCATTTGGATATTTTCATCACTTCTTCATTATGCGTAAGATATATTTTTATTATTGCCTAAAGTTACACATATTTCTTCTCTAATTCTACGTTTATTTCTATGTTTTTGGTGCTTTTTAGACATTCTGTGAGTATATGTGTGTGTGTGTGTGTGTGTGTGTGTGTGTGTGTGTGTGTGTGTGTGTGTGTGTGAGTGTGTGTTCCTTTAGCACATTTTTGAGTGTGTGGGTGTATGTTTTTCAAAACATCGTATGAGTGTGTTTTTCATGCTTTTTGACCATGTCATATATAGATACCTGTTTCCTGTGCTCATACATGTATTTATGAATATATTCTACGTGTTATCACTACATACTAAGCACTACGTGTTTTATCTAATTTCCATCCTTTCTCTCTGATCTCTTATCCAGCTAAACAACGACCTCCTGTAGCTGGCCTTTCTCTCTCTCAGCTGCTCAATCTCACATCTCACAAGCCTCGGCTGCCAGGGTGAATATATACGTCATCAGCTGGCTTATTAGGCCATCAATGTTACAGCTCTCCTGGAAAGTCTCTGCTTCTCACCTGCACCTACCTGGCCTCACTATTCACCCGCCTATCGTATAATTCCATTGGTGGCCTATGTTAATGCTTCCACTCAAACTGAAGCTCAATTTCTTCCCATAACTTCTGTGGAGCGCCCGTTTATTATTTCCTCTGATGAGGATAGTAGCTTTGCTATAAACACATAATATGACCTCTCAACTACTAATTTATTTACCTACAAGTCCTATTCCCTCCCCACAATATGTGATAGTGATTCTCATTAAACTACATACTCTGTTACACTTGCATTTTCCTGTGTCTTAAATTTCTCCCACAACAGTATTTCAAAAACTATGGAGCTCCTGAGGCGACTCTGAGGTAATATTTCAGGCCATGAGGTAACATTACGAGGCTATAAACTATTATGATTTTGAATGCTCGTGGCCACGAATTGTACTTGAGCCCGTGACTAAATATTGTCGTTGAACCTCATACTTAATACGTCGCCTCCAACTAATTACTTGGTGTGAAGGGACGAAAAAGTATATTTGCTTTCAGAATTCAATAAAGGTCATGTGACCCTGCTGGGGGAAAAAAACAAACAAACAAAACAATAGAAACCATTAAGGACTAACAATGGTATGGTTTCAATTGGTTAACTAACCACTCGGTTATCTGTAAGGCCAGAGAGGTTGGTGGGAATAGATGAGGTAAGCAGAGCCATTGGAGAGGACGAGCCGCATGCATGTACCTATAATGTACACCATGGTGAATGCTCTGGTCTCGACCAAAATAAGATTTTATGAATATGTGATGCCCAGTAATACATCTGGAAATTTGGGAGAGACAAGCCAGCATTGAGCTTACATC
>JAFFST010053454.1:33025-45525 GCA_022414735.1 Noturus placidus
GGAATTATATTAAATGGAGTTGCAGGAGCCCCGAAAGTTGCGTCTTACTCCATCTCTCGCTCAGCCGGAAGTCCAATGGTAATGGTTTTAATTGGTTAACATTACAAACTGATGGTTGGTAATGGTATTTGTAGTGGAAACCATTAAGGACCAACAATCGTAATGGTTTTAATTGGTTAACATTACAAACTGATGGTTGGTAATGGTATTTGTAGTGGAAACCATAAGTTAATGGGCACACCTTATTAAAAACCTTATAACACCATGGATATATATCTGCAGGTTATTATTAGGTGTGCTTTTCTCTGATAACCGCTACTTGACGCGTTGTAAATCTCAAAACAAAAACCCACCCAAAACGTGTGATAAATATTGGAGTTCATTCCAGTGTACATTGAGAAAGCATTGAAGACGAGCCCTACGGCAACATGGCGTCTCATTATGATGGAAGAGGGTCGGAGAGGCACGCAATAAGGCTAAGTATAACTTTATTTCCTTGACATGAATGGGGCGAATATTGTACGTGTCAGTAGCAATTTGACACAGAAGTTATGTCTAAACCAATGACAAGGTAATCCGCACGTTTGTCTAGCAGCAGGAGGAGAAAAGTGAGCCATCCTGGCACGGTGCTTATTTAGATAACACATATGGAGCTGGTTACGAGGGAGCGAGAGAGAGAGAGAGAGAGCGAGAGCGAGAGCGAAACCGAGCACTTTCCGTTACACAGCTCTAAGTGTGAACGTACTGTTTAAAAAACTAAACAACCAATCAGATTAACAGCTGTGGCCTCACGAGCCACGACCAGCCAATCAAACGCAGCAAATGAAAAAAAATTAAATAAAAATAAACACGCACTGATAGAGATGTTTTCTTCTTTTTCTTTCTTTCTTTAAAGCCTTTTTTTCAGACCAGCCTAGCTGAACGGTCGAATTTCATGCCGGGTCATGAGCCGAGTTAAGACGATCTGGCAGAAGCAAAAGGTCAGGAGTGAAATTCAAAGAAATAAATCAATTACAGCAATTATTAAAGACGAACAGAAAGGTGCTAGATGGAGTGGTAACAGTTCCTTCGACATTTAACAGACTAAGAGGCTGTTTCATATCGATCGCATGGCATAGTATAATTACACACCATGGTTCTATTGTCTGTCGCAGAAGGTTCCGGAGTCGGAGCTTGCGGTTTCTTGTCGCCTCTAAATTGGTACTGCGAAGCCGTCGTCCGGGGTTTTTCATCGAAAACACTGTCTTAAGAAACGCACAGCTGTTTTTACGTGTGTGAGAAAATGTAGTCATGTGGCTGTGGGACATTTTCTCCTACACACTGCACCTATAATAGTGTCTCTGTAATGCAAGGATGTTTTCCAGCTTGACCCTGGAACTTGGCTTACTTTTCAGAAAGTTTCTCAAACCTCATGTCCTTCGAATCAAATTTTGAACAAGAACGGAAGGTAGCATTAACCGTTGGACCTCCTGAGAATATTAATGCGAAACAAATTGACGCTCTTTGTTTTTTTCTTTTAATTATTACTATGCATAAACAGTACAGTATATGGCAAATATACAATTCCACTTGTACATTTCCGTTAGCGCACAGTACAAAGTTATCATTAGCTGCGTTTACATGGACAACAATAATCCACTCTTAAAAAATGGTTAAAAAAAATTATCTTTTAATCCGATTAAGACCACACATTGATTAAGAAACTACCATGTAAACAGCAATTTTTACTTACCATAATCTAATTAAGGTCATAATCTAAGTAAGCTCTAATGGAATTAAGACAGGTGGAGTACTCCTGTTTTAGTCATATTATGGACGTGTATTACAGACATGTAAACACCTTAATCACATTATGAACGTCGTGTGAGAGTTTTCACCGCATTTTGTGACAGCACATGATCACACACGGCAGTTCTCAACATTTACGGCGAACAAGAGAGTTTGGCTGCGTCCTGAACCGCATACTATCCTACTATAGGCCTGTAGTGGGGAAAAATACACGTATCTCGGCTACTATATAGCGGGAAATACGCGGTTTGTGACGCAGCCCAGGGCTTCAAGCAGTTGTCTATTAGCACGTACAGCATGACAAATAATTAACTGCGTTCATTAAAAAAAAAATTATAAAAAGACCTAAAACTGTATACGGTACCATAACGAAGACGAACTGTATGTGGATATGTGAAATTCTGGAGGGATGACGGACAGCGTGGCGCGGTGATATAATGATGTGGGCTCTTAATCTAATTATGTTCTAAAACATGTAGAATGGGTCCATGAGTGGAGTATTCTAAAAGTAACTCATGTAAACACCTTAATCACATTATAATCTTAATCAGAGTAAGGTCAATATTTAGATTACTGCTGTCCATGTAAACGTAGTCAGTCAGACAAACAGGTACAACTTATCATGTTAAATGTTTTCTCTTTAATCGCAGATTAGATTAAGTACGAATGAATTTTTCCCGCCATTTTTGCAGGCGTCTTGTTTTCACTTCCTGAACACAAAAACAAGCATTAATGGACTTCCTTCAAGCAGCATTAAGGCAAAGAGAATCCAAGAAAACAAACAATAACGTGACCAGGTCAAGTTGTGTTGCTAATGTTCTTGTGTCCGTCAGAAAGAAAACAAAAGGTTGGTTTTATCCTTGGTTTTATCCGCTGTGGCCACATGCGATGTGGAAGTACAAACCTAGCAGAGATACTAGCACCGGTCTTCCTTCACCTCACAGTCAGCAGCCATAAATCAGAGAAAAAGCTGAGTGTGTCTCGCATCCTGCATGCTCGAGTGCTCTCGTCGGAGCTCGTAGCACAGATTGCAGGATGCTAACTGGTGGAAAGGCTCGGTGAGATCTCGGAGGAAAAGGGATTTATGATGTGTGCAGCTGTGTTACTGGATTGTACTACTGCAGTGGAATGTGCTGTCTGGGTTTACAGTGTCACGTGGGGATGAGCTCAATTATCAGCAGACCTTAAGCCTTGTTATATTAATAATAATTATTATTATTATCACCATCAACTATCCAGTTTTGTTCAGCCTGTCCCCAGTGTAGCCTCAGATTTCTGTTCTTACCCAACAAAATTCGATCTTCAGTTTAAGGTGAGATGCTTTTCTGCTCACCGTGGATGTAAAAACTGATTATTTAAGTAACCGTAGTAACCATCCTGTCAACTCAAACCAGTCTGGCCATTCTCATCAGACCTCTCATCTGACCTCTCTCATTAGACCTCTCATCTGACCTCTCTCACCTGACCTGTCATACTACCTCTCACATCAGACATCTCTCATCTAACCTCTCTTATCAGACCTCTCATCTGACCTCTCTCACCTGACCTCTCTCACCTGACCCCTCTCACCTGACCTGTCATCAGACCCCTCTCATCAGACCCCTCTCACCTGACCCCTCATCAGACCTCTCTCATCAGACCTCTTTCATCAGACCTCTCTCACCTGACCCCTCTCACCTGACCTGTCATCAGACCTCTCTCACCTGACACCTCTCATCAGACCTCTCATCTGACCTCTCTCATCAGACCTCTCTCATCTGACCTCTCTCATCAGACCTCTCTCACCTGACCTGTCATCTGACCTCTCTCATCAGACCTCTCTCATCAGACCTCTCTCATCTGGCCTCTCTCATCAGACCACTCACCTGACACCTCTCATCAGACCTCTCATCTGACCTCTCTCATCTCTCCTCTCATCAGAGCCCTCTCATCAGACCTCTAATCTGACCTCTCTCATCAGACCTCTCACCTGACACCTCTCATCAGACCTCTCATCTGACACCTCTCACCAGACCTCTCATCTGACCTCTCTCATCTCTCCTCTCATCAGAGCCCTCTCATCAGACCTCTAATCTGACCTCTCTCATCAGACCTCTCACCTGACACCTCTCATCAGACCTCTCATCTGACACCTCTCACCAGACCTCTCATCTGACCTCTCTCATCTCTCCTCTCACCTGACCCCTCTCACCTGACCTGTCATCAGACCTCTCTCATCAGACCTCTCTCGCCTGACCCCTCTCATCAGACCTCTCTCATCAGACCTCTCTCACCTGACACCTCTCATCAGACCCCTCTCACCTGATCCCTCTCGCCTGACCTCTCTTGCCTAACCCCTCTCATCAGACCTCTCTCATCAGACCTCTCTCACCTGACCCCTCTCACCTGACCTGTCATCAGACCTCTCTCACCTGACCCCTCTAGCCTGACCTCTCTTGCCTGACCCCTCTCATCAGACCTCTCTCATCAAACCTCTCTCACCTGACCCCTCTCACCTGACCTGTCATCAGACCTCTCTCATCAGACCTCTCTCATCAGACCTCTCTCACCTGACCTGTCATCAGACCTCTCTCACCTGACACCTCTCATCAAACCTCTCATCTGACCTCTCTCATCAGACCTCTCTCACCTGACCTGTCATCAGACCTCTCTCATCAGACCTCTCTCATCAGACCTCTCTCACCTGACCCCTCTCACCTGACCTGTCATCAGACCTCTCTCATCAGACCTCTCTCACCTGACACCTCTCACCTAACCTGTCATCAGACCTCTCTCATCAGACCTCTCTCATCGGACCTCTCTCACCTGACCTCTCTCACCTGACCTCTCTCACCTGACACCTCTCATCAGACCTCTCATCTGACCTCTCTCATCAGACCTCTCTCACCTGACCTCTCATCAGACATCTCTCATCTAACCTCTCTTATCAGACCTCTCATCTGACCTCTATCACCTGACATCTCTCACCTGACCCCTCTCACCTGACCCCTCTCACCTGACCTGTCATCAGACCTCTCTCATCAGACCTCTCTCATCAGACCTCTCTCACCTGACCTGTCATCAGACCTCTCTCACCTGACACCTCTCATCAAACCTCTCATCTGACCTCTCTCATCAGACCTCTCTCACCTGACCTGTCATCAGACCTCTCTCATCAGACCTCTCTCATCAGACCTCTCTCACCTGACCCCTCTCACCTGACCTGTCATCTGACCTCTCTCATCAGACCTCTCTCATCAGACCTCTCATCTGACCTCTCTCATCTGGCCTCTCTCATCAGACCTCTCTCATCAGACCTCTCACCTGACACCTCTCATCAGACCTCTCATCTGACACCTCTCACCAGACCTCTCACCAGACCTCTCTCATCTCTCCTCTCATCTGACCTCTCATCTGACCTCTCTCATCAGACCTCTCTCATCTGACCTCTCATCAGACCCCTCTCATCAGACCTCTCTCACCTGACCTCTCTCATCAGACCCCTCTCGCCTGACCTCTCTCGCCTACCCCTCTCATCAGACCCCTCTCACCTCACCCCTCTCATGAGATCTCTCTCATTTGACCTCTCTCATGACCAAGTCACAGAACTACCTCTCACTGGTGTGTTTTGAGATGTTTTTCCGCTTGACCTGGCTGTAAAGAGTGGTCATTTGTGTTTCGGTGTCCTTCCTGTTAACTCGAACTAGTCTGGGTTCTCCTCTCACCTCTCTCATTAATAAACCAGCGGAACTGACGTCATTTAATAGCAGTGAATAGTTTTGCTGATTCCTGGTGTTCATTATAGTTTTATGTTTGACGTACGGATGTAAAGAAAAAAAAGAAAATGACCCCAAAATATTATAAATAAATAAATGCGGTTCGGCACGCGCTTGGTGTTGCTGTGGGCCGCACCTTCGGGGTGGGAATAAGATTCAAGTTGTTATTCAGGTTCCGTGGCGGTGCCGCTGTACCCGTGCAGCGTGTCGGTGTGCCGCGAGCCTCCAATACTCACTCAGTCAGTAGCCACCGGGACGCGTGCGCGCGCGAGACAGAGTGAGTGAGCGAGAGAGATAGAGAGAGAGTGTGTGTGTGTGTGAGAGAGAGAGAGAGAGAGAGAGAGAGAGAGAGAGAGAGAGAGAGAGAGAGAGAGAGAGAGAGAGATAGAGAGAGTAGGAATAACAAAAAGTGAATATATATTATATATATATATAATGTATAGAGAGATAGAGAGAGAGAATGAATAACAAAAAATGAATGATTATATATGTATGTCTGTGTGCATATTTTTTATATAGATATATACACACACACATATATATATGAGAGAGAGAGAGAGAGAGAGAGCATAGGAATAACAAAAATGAATGATCTATGTGTGTGTGTAAATTTATATATATATATATATATGTATATATATATATATATATATATGTATGTATGTATGTATGTATACGTGTGTGTGGGTGTGTCTGTGTTTTTGTTTATATGTGTTTGCTTCTTTTTGTGTTACTCCTACTGTAGTTCCCTTAACTCTCAGTCTGTCCACAAAGAAGAGAAGCTGGGACTTATCTGTGGACCCACACCCTCACTAACTTCCGAACTTGATGTGAGCGGACACCTGTGACGATGAGTGCGCTGGTGTTCAGTAAACTGGACGAGCGTCTGAGTTTTGAGGAGAGCGGAAAAGCCGTAGAGAGGAAGAGCCTGAGTTATCTTGAAGTGCTCAACGTACAGCATGCGGATTCTCTGACCAAGAGGATGGACGGAGCGCTGCAGCACCGGAGACAGAGGTACGATCCGTACGTTTTTCAGCAGGAGTTTGAAGAGGACGGACAGTGAAGACTATTAGTGCAATAAAAGAAATTTTAAAAACCAAGTACTGTAAAGTGTAGAGTCTGATCCAGTTCACACATGAATTGGACAGTCAGGAATCAAAACAGGAACAACTATACATATAAAATGAGCTCTGTGGAACCCCAAATACAACATGTATGAATCTTCTACTAGATTTCGAACTCGAACTCAATCAGTGCGCTTGGTTTGATTGTTTTTGCGATTGTTTTTCTGTCCAAATGGCTCGACGTTTTAATTGTAAATGAAGCTGATAAACATGTAAACATGCCCAAAGCACTGACTAACAGCTGATCACTAGATGCTTTCGTTAGGTAGTTGCTCTCGGTTTGCTGTTTTGTGAGTACAGATTGTCATCAGTGTCAAGAGAAGTGTGTGTGTGTGTGTGTGTGGGGCAGCAGTGACCAGCTTTTACTCCACACTGACATCTGCTGCTTAAACAAACTTAAAAGGGATTCGAATGAAGCCATTCATAAGTTCGGGATTTCCTCGAATGTTAAGTTTAGATTTGTTCTGTATGATTCAGGATCTAACTCTATCCTATACTTTTAGTATTTACACTCAGATATGTCTTTCGCTGCGTTGCGCATACAGAGGATTTTATAATTCTCCTCATTTTCTTCCGTTGTGGGAATCAGAGTTTGTATTCGGAGATTTCTCCGTCATCTTGATTAGTTTGTCGGACCGTCCCGATCGAACACTCTTCGATTTCCATTCCTGTGTACGTTTGGACGTATAGAGATGTTTACAACGGGGATGTTTCTGTACGGACCTTTTGGAAATTGTATCATAAATACATCCTGGACATTTGAACACTTGAACTGTTCTTTAAATCGGTCGAGATGCTCTTTAATTCGGCCACATCGTGGAAGGAAGGACATGTTTTTCATTTCAATATGGGGCCTTGGAACAATCCTGGAAAAGTTTCTTCTCTGATGTGGTTATGAGCTCAGAAAATTGTCATAGTAATAAGTGCTTTACTTTACTTAAACAACCTCTATCCATCACAGACACTTTGTGAAATTAAAACTCCGTCTGTGACTCTTGTAAATAACACACATTTTCTGTTGCTTTCACGTAAATAAAGGTTTTATGATAAAAACGTAAAAAAAAAAAAAATTAAATACTAATAAGCTGGGATTTGAAGAGATGTAACTACAGAAGATGGCCAGCGTGTCTATTAAATCAGCACAAATGATCCAAAATATGGGTACAATTTCAACAAACAACTCAAAATAGCAAATTGTGACTTGTATTTAGCATCATGTGGCCTCATTGAACTAAATTGCAAACAAAATTTGTGGGGCCTTTTTGTCTGCCTTTCCCATGCGGTGCTATTTCAGTCATTTCCCCTTTTCAGTGCAGTGTTTGCATTTCAGGACTCGGTGAAATCATCTGGTGATTAAATAATTATCCTCTGAAAGCTTGGAAAACTAACCAGAACTTCTTGACTCAAGACGCACAACTGAATACATAGCTAGTGCAAATTAAGGTCTCCTTCTCTTTCTCTTGTTCTCTGTTTTTTTTTTCTGTGACTAGTAGTGGGAAGGTGCGGCACAAGCGGCAAGCTCTTCAGGACATGGCCAGGCCGCTCAAGCAGTGGTTGTATAAACACAGGGACAACCCGTACCCCACCAAAACCGAGAAGATCCTTCTCGCCCTCGGGTCCCACATGACCCTGGTTCAGGTGAGCTCAGAGGCATGTTTATATATGAGCGAAGTCCATTTTAACTGTCCAAAACATGAACGAGATCTTTCCAAAGTCTATTTGAATACAGGAGGAACATTCATTCTAATCAATGTATAATGAGTCTTTATTGATCATGTATACATTACAGCAGAGTGAAAGTAGGAGGTTGGGGTCAGAGTGCAGGGTCAGGCATGATACAGCGCCCCCTGGAGCAGAGAGGGTTAAGGGTTTTGCTCAAGGGCCCAACAGTGGCAGTATGCAGTGCTGGGGCTTGAACCCCTGACCTTCCGAGCCTTAACCGCCAAGCCACCACTGCCCCAAGTGAAACACTGTTCTGTTGCAGGTATCGAACTGGTTCGCTAACGCACGCCGCAGGCTGAAGAACACGGTGCGACAACCTGACCTGAGCTGGGCTCTACGCATCAAACTGTACAACAAATACATTCAGGGCAACGCAGAGAGGCTCAGCATCAGCAGTGACGACTCCGCTTCCGAAGGTAAGAGAAAAGGAAATACAAGGAGATTTTACGGTTCCGTAAGCACCCTTTACGTCAATTTATTTACTCGGCTTAGCCGTGATCAAAAGACTTAACGATATCGTAACACCGTAGACAAATCATCACAGGTAAGTAAGATCTCCAATGTGTGTCCCAATCCCATATTTTGGTTGCCTGGAGTCTGACTAGCCTAAAATGCCGTAGCTAGGATGATGCACTAATGTACGTTGAGCTAGCTAGCTAGCTACTTAAATGCATTTAAGGGAAATTGAAGTCTGTGATGTAAGAGATCGTGTTTACTCCCACTGACAATAACATTTCCGTTATCAGAGATCATATTCTGTACTCATATTATACCGTAAAATGATGTTAGTCGACTCTGTAACCTGATCACGGGCACCTAATGGAAGCGTGTCATCTCCTGTTGTTCCAGACGGTGAGAACCCTCTCCAGATGCAGCCGAGCGAATCCGAGTCCGGCCAACCCACACACAAGAGCGTGATCCAGGAGAGCCGAGGCCTCGATCGGGTCTCTCCGCCGAAGTACAAGAGCAGTTTGCTGAACCGCTACCTCAACGACTCCCTGCGGCACGTCATGGCCTCCAACACGGACTCGCGCAAGAGGAACCACTCGGGCTCCTTCAGCTCCAACGAGTACGACGACGAGCTCCTGTCGCCCTCGTCGTCCGAAACTGAGGCCAACTTCTCCTACCGCACAGGTCAGAACTGGCAAAGTGTGAGGAGAAGTCCTATAAACCGTGACCGTAAATAGTAATGGTAGCTCAGAGGTTAAGATGTTGAACTTCTGATCAGAAGGTCATGAGTTCAAATCCCAGCACCACCAAGCTACCACTGTTGGGCCCTTGAGCAAGTCCCTTAATCTTCAATTGCTCAGTTGTATAAAAGAGATATAAGTAAGTTGCCCTGGATAAGGGTGTTTACCAAATGAAGTAAATGTAGTACTTGTTTTAAGGAGGTTCTCGCACGTATACAGCGTATTAACTGAGAAATTCGCTTTCGTTTACACGATCTTCACGTACACAACCGAATGTACTCATTTATCCGTCTCGCTTAAAACCTTTTCCATGAAATAAACTGAACATGAGAAGAAGTAGAAGAAGAAGAAGAAGTAGAATGAAAACCCACTGTAAGATGTGCTGAACGTGTAAACGTTTTCCATAAGATGTTTATTTATTAGTGCTTATGGAAGGAGTCTCCAGTGTCAGCACCTTGAATGAGTAAACGTTACGTTTTCCACGATGGGAAAGTCTTCATTAGAGAGAAGGCCAAATCTCTGTGGTGTAGTAAGTGGAATAAAACAGTTCAGGAATCACACCCGGTCGTGTTGAATTATTTACCGTCGCTGGAATATTTTCCTCACGTCAACAGCTGCAGTCGAAAACCCGTACGCGGTATAAAAATAACAACGAGCCAAAATCCCATGACGACGATCTCTCCGAGATGACGTGTTAATTCGGAACGCGCTTGCCCCGTCGTCGGACCTTTTTTTTTTTTTTAGGATGGAAACTTCTATTGCTCAGTGGTGTCGTAGCTCTTAGGAACACCTGCTAACGTCTCGGGATGGAGAACGTGCCTGTCAGGCCAGAGTCGTGGGCTTTTAATTTATCGTTTGCATAATTTCCACCACAGCCCTGGGGTTTTTATTTATTTATTTATTTATTTATATTTTTTTTTTTGTACATCATGAATGTTCTATTGCTCAGTTGGTTTTGTCTCTTTGCCATGATGGAACAGTTCTGGACAATTAAGGAATGTTCTCCATTTTGGAACTTGTAATTTAAGAAAGTTATTTGTGTGGCTTGCGTCCGAGATAAACAAGGTATCCGACCGCAAAAAGCGTCGACACTTCGCATTTTTCTAACGGGGATGTAAGAGCGGCGGCGGTTAATCGCTCAGATCTTATCACGTCTTACACGCATAAATCCGGAGATCGGGTTAGCGACGTACCTGGCACAGGCACAATGAGAATTCTTCCCCAAGGTCGGCTTTGGTCAGCGTTCTGAAAATATCCGAGACGTCTGTGGTTTTGGAATTTACAGTGACAAAGCATAAATGGTCATTTCAATGTAAATGCTTGTGTGTGTGTGTGTGTGTGTGTGTGTGTGTGTGTGTGTGTGTGTGTGTGTGTGAGTGAGGAGAGAAATTGCCTTCCAGGCCAAAAAAAGAAAAAAACGAAAGAAGAACACGAGGCTGAGTGTGACTGAATTGACATCCGTAAGAGAGTAAAATAAACGTGGAGTACAGTACGGATCTGAAAGCTCTTACGTGTCGCATCGGAAAGAAAAAAAAAACCCAAAAAGAACCGAAGACCACTTGACGCTTTCCTGCTCTGACATTTTTCTGTGCTCTGCCTTCTTTCTTTCCTCAGCTATCCAAATCTATCAGTTTTACAGCACCCGATTTCAGTACTTTTCCACATACCGCGCCGTCCGCCAAGACTGTTTTCAGTCAAACTGACAGGCCGCCCGGTGCAGCCCTGAAAAAAAAAGCTGAAAACAGAACAGAAAAATCCTATTATCCACCAGAAAGATCAGGTTAAACGTATAGAACAAGCTGAAGAGAAGGAGGGGAAAAAGAAGAAGAAAAAAACCCACCCTGCTAAACAGTTTAGCGTGTTTCTCTGGCAGTTCTGGAGAGCTGGCGCACGTTCGCACGTTGCTGCTAAACCCGCTGCTATTTCATCACGCAGCGACGTGTATGGAAAACGTTCTCGTCAAACCGGAGTGGAATTACAGAGAAACATCAGAGGCATGAAAAACTTTACGTCTCGCCGCGAGTCGAACCGCGGGGACACAGACTGCTCCTGCGTGTATACATCTTCATGTCTTCAACAAACCTGACGGTAGAGACGTCTGAATAAATGTTAGCAAAGTCCGGAGTGTGGAAGCAGACGAAATAAACATGAGATTTTTGTTTGTTTGTTTCGTTTCAAGACAACAGACATCAGAGAAAAGAACAACACTCACGTGACTAAATGCCCCCAGCTTTCAACACTGTGGATAACATTCACACGTTCAATTATTATTTAAAAAAAAAAAAAGAAATATTATTGGACAGAGCTCTTTTTGGGCTTCACGCTACAAACCACACACTATAACCAACGGTATTTCCAGTCCAGGCTAGAATCAGCTAACTAACTAGCCTAGATTAGATTAGATTTTAGTCTCTCCACAAGTTCGCGATCACAGAAATGAATGCAAAGTCAAGCAAACTCTGCGATATTCGGGGCTCACGATTTTTCAAAATTACCGCAGCTTTTCCGCAGATCCTGGCCCGGGACGCGTCACGTCACATTCGGTCAAAGACATTTTCGCTTCACGTGCATTGAACACGAGTACACTTAAAAGGTCTTGTTTAGCAACAAAACATCGCTGCGATGCTATTTCATGCGATTGCAATTTCACACCAATTCAAGTAGTTTAACGCAAAAATAAATAAATAAATAAAAACTCTGTATTGATGACAGCGTTGATAAATCAGTAGCCCAGACACCCAGGACACGTAGATTCTCTATTTGGGCAGTTCGATTAGACGAGTGAATTCAACAAATCGGATTTTATCCAATAAAAATTGTTTTTTGTTGACATTCGCCAAACAAAACTTTTCAGTTTGGCACGTAGCTACGTATAAACTCGATATCATTCAGTCGTGCGAGAAAAAGAAAGAACGCAAGCC
>JAFFST010053454.1:85794-100667 GCA_022414735.1 Noturus placidus
TCACAAAAAATTACAGTTTATATCTTTATGTTTGAGGCCTGAAACGTGGCAAAAGGTCGAACAGTTCAAGGGGGCCGAATACTTTCGCAAGGCACTGTATGTAATATTGGGGGTAGTAGGGTGAATGCTAAGGACAAAAGCTTACTCTCAGAAGTGTCCTGACTTCCTGTTCAATGGCTGCTTGCGTCTCTGGGCTTTGCTTCGACACATCCGAGTACGTCATGACGCCCAGCTACAATAAAAAAATTAAAATAAATAAATAAGTACAAAGGAAAGCTGTTCAGCACTTCTGGAACGAGCGACGGCAAACCACTGACAGCGAGTTACGAAAATAATCAGCACTCATTACAGTAATATTACTATTACTTATAATAACGTGGTTTATGTTCAGTATTAAAACTATGCTTTTGCTGACACAGACAAACTACAGCAGGATTCATCTAATGGTTTGGTAGAACAGATATAAAAAAATTTCTCTCATTAAAATAAGATCCGAGCGTCTCGGAAGAAACGTGTGCTCGCCCTGGAAATCAATCAAGAAATAAATAAATAAAATGAAAAGTAAAAGTTTAAATCGTTTGAAGGTTTGTGTGTAATGTTCAGCCAGGTCCATAAGTATTTGGACAGCAACACGATTTCCGTGATTTTGCCTCGGTACACTATCATAACGGATCTGAAGCCAAGCGATCGAGATGCAATTGAAGTGCTTGACGTTCAGCTTTAATTTCAAGGGCTTTAACAAAATAAAAGCCAAACATTGCATTAACTGTTTAGGAATTACGACCATTTTATACAGAGTATATATATATATATAATATATATATATATATTCTTTTTCCCCCCCCACAAGCTCAAAAGTAATTGGACAATTTGACTGATAAGCAGTTTCATGACTCTGGGGAATTTCAATGCGATTTATTTTCTTTGTTGTTAAACACCTTGAATTGGGAGTCAAGTGACGTGATGCGACGGGCGGACGTGTGAATCACAGCTCTGCGCACTTTGCTAATTTTTCTATTATTTTTATGATATAGTCTGGTGAAATTCGACATACCCAGTTACATTTTTGCTGTTTGAGGTAAACATGGCAAAGAAGTCAAAATCCTCGAGTTCTGGAGACATTAAAAGACACTTACGTGTTCAAGAGAAAAGCCCAGACGTGCCTGTGGACCACGGACTCGGTTTGGGTGGAGCGGGGGGAGAAGATATCCAGCGCCAACTGTGCAACATGTTGGGGATGTTGACAAAGGTTGTTGCTGACTTGTAAGATCACGCGGTAATACGTTGTTTGGTTACAGCGATAGAAATAAAATTCTCTGACTAAGAGTGGCGGACGCTGAGAAACGACTCGAGTATCTCGAGTCTTTGGAGAGGGAATTATCCACTAATCCACCCGTGACCAAGAGAGACTTGGAAAAAATATCGGAAAGATTGGAGGATTTGGAAAATCGAAGCCGAAGGAATAATTTGCGGATTATTGCAGTTCCTGAGCATGAAGTGAGGTGCTGAACACTCAGATCACGTTCTGCCCTAGACTCTGGATTTTGGGAGATGGGGAGGTCATAAAATTGGAGGATAGGTACAAAAAAAAATACAGTGGGGATTTATGTTAAAATAGTTTGATTCATAATATATGTTGTTTGTCTCTTTGTGCTAGCTTGTGAATCAATAAAAAGGCGTTTATTACCAAAAAAACCCTCGAATTAAAGCCGAAAGTCTACATTTGGGATCACATGTGGTGATCGCTTTGTTTCAAACCCATGGTGGTGGTGTACAAAATACGAAAATGGAATCACCTCACAAATACTTATGGACCCGACTGCATATGGAGTTAATATGAACTGATCCAAACAAAGTGAAGGCCACAGCAAGGTCGAACGTCTGAATCAGCTTCTCTTAGTGCAAGACGTGGGTTCTCCTGTTAGTTCTAGCGTAAAAATACATTAGTAACAAGAAGGACTAGGCTTGTTGGTATGGAATTCTAATTGTTTCTAGCTAATATAGACTCCTGGTTGTGTGAAAAGGCTTAAAAAGTTCAAATGTTACTATGCTGTTGTTTTGTTAAATAACAGAAAATTGAACAGACGAAACAAACCTTTTCGCTCATGCCGAACTGCGTTACCATCATTTTGGCGATTTTTGTAGCACTGTCGAAATCACTGGATGCACCTGTCAGAATGCATGAAATTACACACACACACACACACACACACACACACACACACATATATGCACATATACATACACATAAAACAAGGCAAAACAATGCCGTCTTGGATACCAGACGCATTTCAGTATTTTTCTACAAGTGACAAAAGTATAAAGTGACACTTTACTCAGACTCACTGAAGTCTATTAGCTCAAACTCACCTGTGGTGATGTTGTCATTTCCGAAAATGAGCTCCTCGGCTACGCGGCCCCCCATGCTGATGTCCATCTGAGCGAGAAGCTGAGTTCGAGTCTCACTCCAGCGATCGCTCTCCGGCAGCATGGACACCTGAGACAAAACAAAGAGAGAGCGCGAGAGAGAGAGCAAGAGAGAGAGAAAGAGAGCGAGCGAGAGAGCAAGAGAGAGAGCGAGCGAGCGAGCGAGCAAGAGAGAGAGCGAGCGAGCGAGCGAGAAAGCGAGCGAGCGAGCAAGAGAGAAAGCGAGCGAGCGAGCAAGAGAGAGAGCGAGCGAGCAAGAGAGAGCGAGCGAGAGAGCAAGAGACAGCGAGCGAGAGAGAGAGCAAGAGAGAGAGCGAGCGAGAGAGAGAGCAAGAGAGAGAGAGAGCGAGAGAGAGAGAGCAAGAGAGAGAGAGAGCGAGAGAGAGAGAGCAAGAGAGAGAGAGAACATTTAGAAAAAGTGATATAACTTGCTACAAAACTAAAGTATTTATGTAAGGAGTAAAACACTTTGGGGCATGGTGTTCTCGGAAACTAATCATTAACAGGATGCTGTGATGTGACCCCACACAAAGCAGAGTTACCGTTACCACCCTGAAATCCAGGAGTTTATTCAGTTTATTTCATTTTTTTCATTAAATAACTACACGCCATATTTTAAAAAATCAATTTATAGTTTTAATTAATGCTGAGGAACGTCCATGAAACAATTATGATGAGCAGGTTCCTCTCTTGACATTAATGAAACAAAACAAACGCAGCTCGTCATGTTACTGAGAAACCACAACTCCTGAGTAAAGGTCTCTCCCTGAAACCTGTGACAAAAGCACTGACACTGGAGGCTCCTTCCAGAAATGTGACATAAAACATCTCCCTTACACACATGTTTTCTTGAAACCATTTACGTGGACGAAAAGACGAATCGATGTTTTCTGACCAATCAGAACTCGACGTGTAAAAGCCGCAGAAGAAGCTAACGACAGCAGATTTTACAAAAATCCTTTCTGCAGATTTATAGGTAGATATGATTAGTTAACGACTCACGTGACCCAGAGTGGGACCTCTTGGCATGATTGTAGCCTTGTTAATGGGCATGGCGCCTTTGGTGTAGTACGCGATGATGGCGTGTCCGGACTCATGGTAGGCCGTGATCACTTTGTTTTTCTCGTCTATCTCGGCACTCCGGCGCTCCGGGCCTGACGGGAAACAGGAAAAGGGAAATTTCAGCACGTTTGAGACGAAGTTCCAGTCCTGTTTGTCCACTGTTGCTCTGTATTTTATAGTAAGAACATGGAAAGAAACGTACCGTTTGCAAAAATGTTAACAAAACAGATTTTGAAAAAAATTAAATACAATTGAACAAAAATAAATAAATGCTTAACTTGGACGGAAAACTAAACATCTGGTACAAAAATTGATTTTAGAGCCATATCAGCGACTTGAGTAACAGTGGAGTCAGGATCACAACAATGACTCGGGCTGCAATTCAGCATGATTTAGGAGTGATTCTAACCCATCAGGATCTTGTCCTTGGCGAACTCCAGCTCCTTCATGGTCACCATGTCTTTCCCGTCCACAGCAGCCTTCAAAGCAGCCTGGTTCACCAGGTTCTCCAGCTCGGCTCCGGAGAAACCCACCGTTCCTCTGGCGATGATCTCGGCCTCTACAGCTGCACAGCGTCCCGTGTGGAAACGATACATTAGAACAAGGCTGCAGCAAAGCTCGGTGTAATTGATATTTAACTAGGATAAATCATTGAAATCGGTCACACTGAACAGGTGCATATCAAAAAAAATTTATATTGTGGAAAAGTTATTTTTTTCCCCAGAATGTGATTTCTAAAAGTGAAACTTTCATATTCTAGATTCGTTACACATGAAGTGAAATATTTCAAGCCTTTTTTTTTGTTTTAATCTGGATGATTACAGCTTATAGCTTGCGCAAATCTAAACTCCAGAATCTCGAAATATCCAAATAAAGAATTTATAGTACAGAAATGTCGACCTGAGAAGATAACTAAGCAGCGAATTAACTCCAAACACCTGCAAAGGTTTCCTGAGGCTTTAATCTGTCAGTCTGGTTCAGTACGCAACCACAATCACGGGTCAATGTTGCATTTCATTTGGAAATCAAGGTCCCAGAGTCTGGAGGAAGAGTTGAGAGACAGAATTCGAGTTACTTGAAGTCCATTGTGAAGTTTCCACAGTCAGTGATGAATTGAGGTGCCATGCCATCTGCTGGTGTTGGTCCACTGTGTTTTCTCAAATCGAGAGACGATGCGGCGTCTACCAAGAGATTTTAGAGAACTTCATGCTTTCATCTGCTGACGAGCTTTATGGAGATGCTGATTTCCTTTTCCAGCAGGACTCTGCACCTGCCCACAATGCCAAAACTTCTAGTAACTGGTTTACCGACCGTGGTATTACTGTGCTTGATTGTCCAACCGACTCACCTGACCTGAACCCCATAGAGAATCTACAAGAGACAACAGATCCAACAATACAGACGAGCTGAAGGCTGCTATCACAGCAACCTGAGCGTAAAGAACACCTCAGCAGTGCCACAGGCTGATTGCCTCCATGCCACACCAGACTGATGCAGTAATTCATGCAAAAGCATTAAAACCCTGACCAAGTATCAGCGCATAAATTAACATACTTTATCAGGTCGACATTTCTGTATTATAAATTTTTTATTCTGATATGTTGAGATGCTGGATTTTTGATTTCCGTAACCTGTAAGACGACATCAAGATTTTCTTTTTTTTAAAAAGGCTTGAAATATCTCACTTTATGTGTAATGAATCTAGAATATATGAAAGTTACACTTTTTTAATTAAATTACAGAAGAAAAAAAAAATTCTCCGTGATATTCAAATTCTTTGAGATGCACATGTATTCTTGAAACATACAATTGTGATATACACAGTATATACCTGGGTCCACTTTGATTTTATTCAGGTACCACTTCAGAATCTCAGTCCGTCCTTTCACATCGGGTCGTGGGACAGTGACCTGCATGTCAAAGCGCCCCGGGCGGATCAGGGCGCTGCAGGACAGGAAAACCAAACCCGTCAGGTTAATTATTGATTCGGATCTTTTATCTTTAAAGGACTCTTCAGAGCAGGGCTTGTTAACTGGCATGCTGCAGTCTGGAGATATTGACCCAGCGAATTATTTCAATGGATCAAATCGATTACTTGGGGGAAAAAAAAAGTGTAGCGGAGACGATGCAAAGAAAAACAGCCATAGTTCGGAGTTTTGATGACTTTAATATTATTCAAAAATGTGGGGAAAATATAAAAATAAATAAAGAATGAGTGTGTGTAAACTTTTGACTGCTAGTGTATTCGGAGTCGGGTCTTCTCCTTTTGGACAGAGAAGTAAACGTTTATTCGTCCTCAGTCGAACCCGAAATAGACGGCTCATCCTTTCCACAGCACTAATCGAAAACCAGTACCGTGAGTCACCACTAGGAAACTAAACACGACTTGAATATTCTTATTTATAGCCATAAACAAATCGTTTATAGTTCAGCGTTCACACGTGGCTAGTCAGTCATGGTAGGTGCTTACACACTAGTTGATTATCCCTGACTGAAGATACTCACTTATCTAAAGCTTCAGGAAAGTTTGTAGCACCGATAACGATGACGCCTTCGTTTGGTTTAAATCTGCAAATGAAACAAAAACATTTGATACAAATTCAGCTCAAAAATAAGCGCAGCGTGTATGTGGAGTCGAGGCTCACTCACCCGTCCATCTCAGCCAGAAGCTGGTTGATGGTCTGCCGTGAATAAGGATGCATGGGAGACTCGATTCTTTTCCCTCCTACGCTGTCGAGCTCGTCGATGAAAATCACACATGGAGCGTTCGATTTGGCCTCCCCTAACGGAGAAAGAAATTCAAAACATACTTCGGGTCTTAGGATATAAACGAGTCACGCTGTTTAAATAAAACCTTGTATCACGGGGTATAGTTACTAATTCGAAAACGATAGTGTGTCGGTAAACGAGACCTTTTATCTGTACTCGTGTCCGATGGACGTGAATCGAAGACGGCTTCGGCTGAACGCGCGTCACCTTGTGATGCGAATCTGCGGAAAATCCGCTGTAAATTTTTTCAATGGCGAGCTCTTGCGAATATTACGGAGTTTGCTTGATTTCTGCGATCACAAAAATCCTGGACAGGCTTCTAACTTCAGGAGTCAAAAAAATTTAATTAAAAACCCCTAAAACGTAACAGCGAAACGGAAACGAGAACAAAGGACATTTTTTATTCACTTTAATCAAAATAAAGGGAACAAAATGATTCGTTCCAGAATGAAAAACGTTTGTTTTTTTTGTTGGGATTTTAAGAAACTAAGTAGTAGACCTTACTTCCTGTCCAGAATTCGTCACTTCCTGCAGCTTGGCTATAGGATGACGTTTGAGTGTTAGCATGTAGGCTGTTCTTTTAGGGAAAATAAATAAATAATTGTATATTATGGTTTAATATGTAAATAATAATTTAAGTGTTTTTCCTACAATTCTTCAATTAAATAAGAAAATAAGTAAATAAATAAATAGATAGATAGATAGATAGATAGATAGATAGATAGATAGATAGATAGATAGATAGATAGATAGATAGGGCCACACTACATAGCAGAAGGACACTCAAAAAATGTTTAAAAGGAAAGAAATAAATGCAAGTTTCTATTTAAATGCCGTGTTTGGGTTCGTTTTGACCCTAGGATTCCTAAAAGTAGAGTTCAACTTCATATATAAAGAACGTGTTTAACCGTTCTAACTCATCCTAAACACTGACAAAGAAAACTCTGCATTTATGTTTCCGTGCTTACGAAAAAGGTTCCTGATACGGCTCGCGCCGACCCCGACGAACATCTCGTCAAACTCCGATCCGGAGGCGTAGTAGAAAGGCACGTCAGCTTCCCCTGCCACTGCGCGTGCCAGCAGGGTTTTCCCCGTTCCTGGAGGCCCAACTAACAGAATCCCTGCAGAGGAAATGTCAAGCGGGACCTCGTTACCATGCGGCGCAACTTAAAGCCTCGTTAAATGATGAACAAAAACAATACGCCATATCTTTAATTATGCGTTACCTTTAGGGAGCTTTCCACCCAGGACGGTGAACTTCTGCGGGTTCCTGAGAAACTCCACTACCTCCTGCAGCTCGTTCTTGGCCTCCTCCGCTCCCTTCACGTGCTCGAAGGTGACGTTTTTCATCTGGACAGGGTCCACTGCCGAGTCCAGGCCTGATGTGGTTCGGAATCGCACTGTCCAGAACGGTTAGATTACAGTTCACACACCAAAGGCACGCTACACACCACACACAACCCGCACTTCACAAACCCTGCTGCCATGCCCATAGCAGTTAGCGTATTATAGAATACGCTTAGCTTTAGATATCTTGTTAGATTTGAGATGTTTCACATGCAGAAAAGGTAAATCTTCGATTGTTTGCAGTTACAAAGCAGGTGCTTGGAAAGCACAGAACGGATGGGATTAGATCAGATCCGATCAAATGCCTTTACCTGACAGAAACGGCATTTTGGAGAGTCCGTACAATCCGACCAGTAAGAGGACCAACAGGATCAGCCGTGTTCGCCTTAAGGACTCTACAGGGGAGAATGTATTTCAGATACACAAACACACGACTGCATAACAGAACTAATGAGAACTCGAAAAACTATTTAAAAAATACAAACAGCCATTTTGTCTGAAAAGATGTTCATGGATAAAACAGACTTAAAAAGACATTATGCAGTATATACACATTTTATCCACAGCACTGAAAATGTTTGTTTATACATTTTACTACTCGTGAAGGATCAGAAATAAGCAACTGTATAAATAAAAAGCACTTTTATTAAACCGTAAAACTTGATTTTTACATTTTTTTTGCAAACATGTCAACCTTAAAGTCGCCATGAAGTGTCTCGAAACATGCCGCATTACTCGAGGTGCTGATTTGTGTCATTTCCACTGAAACAGGAAGTCAAGGCGAAACATAATTAAGTGGCTCCTCCCACTTCTTTTTAAACAGCCAATAGCATTTAAGTTTACCTCACAGACAGGGCTAACTTGACTGTTACTTGACTGTTCATACCACGGATCGTTAAAACGTCGGGAGCGTGACGTTTCGGATTCTAGAGAGCGTTTGATTGGACGAGACGCTGAAGTACCGAATGATGTCATTGAAATTGTTGATCTGTATCAGTGGTGGAGAGTGTGCTAATTTTGAATGCGTAAAACTTTTAAACATGACTAGATTATAGAGAACCTTAAGGAGAACACTTTCCTACTAAAAGCCACTAAAAGTGGAATTTTGAAATGTAGAAATTTATAACTCATTATTAAATTGGCTAGTTCTTGTGATAGGGTTAGCAAAGCTAGCAGGTTGTATATAATGCCAGATATATGTCAAAATAAGTCTGAATCTAACTCAGCTGCCTCATGAATGAATCATCCTTCTTCTCAGAGCTTAAATTTTTTTCGTTTTTTTTAAAAAGGATGCTTTAAGTCTTTTAGAGACTTTGCCAAAACCGGTGCGAGTCTTACCCTGCGTTCTCTGTGAGAGAGCCTGAGCTTTCAGAAAGCCCTCTGCGAAACCCGTCTTGAAAGCATCGTGATGAATGTCTGGAATGCTTTTGCTTTTCAGAAGATTGTCTAAAGTCTCAGGAACTTGACCTTTGTCCCGCATAAGTAAGCCCTGCAGAGACAAAATGAGGGTAAATTGTTGTCCGGCCCCCCCATCCCCATACAGGTTCACCACGTTTTCATGCTTGCACATGGATCAGACCTTCATAAAAGATGGCGTGAATGTATCCGTGTCCGGTGGTTGATCAAAGCCGCCCTGAAGACGCCTCGTTTTGGACTTCAGGGTTTTAAAGCCTCGTCTTTGGATCAATACTGAAAGAAAACCAAAAAGCAAAACATGCCTTTTACAAATTTTTACCAGAGTAATATTTGGACTAAATCGTGCCACATTCTTTCACTTTTCCTATCTTTCCTAAGATTCCTAACTGTCTGGGTGGGTGGGTGAGTGAGAGCAAGACAGAGACAGACAGAGAGGGACAGACACGGAGAAACAGAGAGCGAGACATACAGCAAGACAGGGGGACAGAGTATCACTCTGGTGAGAAACACAATGGAGGGGGTTTTACTGCAAGTGTTGGAATGAGTGGAAGATACCTGGCCAGACGTTTAGATCAGCGCACGCTGTCTGAAGAGGGGAAGAGTTCGGTCTGCAAAACACCGGTGACGCAGCACCCATCTTGGCGACTGAAAAACCTGGATGGGAGAAAAACCCTCAATGTTCTCACCAAGACATTTACAGAAACCGCCAGAATTCTGAAATGTTTATGTTACGTTCACACTCGCATGCGAGATCTACATATCCACACGATATCTACACAATCCGTTTTGAATTACTTAAAACTGACATTTCTTTAGTACCTACCTGCAGTTAGATCTCGCTCACTGTCTGGAAGAAAAACTCATAACCGTGGTCATCGTGTCATATACAACCTCATGTTAAATGTATAGAGACGCAAGGAATTAGAAGTCAATGATAGTAGAGTTCACAGATACAGTTCCCTCCATTAACATTGGCACCCTTAGTAAATATGAGCAAAGATTGAAAAATTATCTTTATTCTTTACCCTTTTGATCTTTTGTTCATGGATATCCAACAATTGTAAACACAACACAGGTTTATCCAAAAAACATATTTGTTAAATATAAGTGTGCAACAATTATTGGCACCCTTTTAGTCAATATTTCTGCAATTTTCTAGCTGTGATCCTTGGAGATTTTTTGGCCACTTGAACCATCTTCTTCACAGTCCATTAAGAAAATATAGACACGCGTCCAATTCCAGGTTCATTCAAAACATTTCCAGTTGACTGGAACTTCTTAATTATTGCCCTGATGGAGGAAATAGGCATTTTCAATGCTTGTGCAATTTTCTTATAGCTACTTCCCATTTTGTGAAGCTCAACAACCTTTTGCCTCATATAACAGCTATATTCCTTGGTCTAACCCATTGTTATGCATGACAATGGGAATTTGGCCTGTGTTACCTCATATTTCTACCCCTGTGAAACTAAAAAATGGAAAATATCAATGGGAATATACTTCAAATATATTTCTCTCATATGAATTCATAGGGGTACCAATAATTGTTGCACATCTATATTTAACAAAGGTTTTATTTATTTATTAAACCTGTGTTTTGTTTGCAATTGTTTGATATCCATGAGAGCAGAGTATTTTTATGAATTTTTCTGAACAAAATAGGCAACACAACAAGCAACCAGTCTTACTAATTCAGGAATATGCATCTCTCTCACCATATCTGTTGTGAAAGAAGGACTCGGTGGACAGGTACGACATCCTCCAGGGGTGCGTTTCAGCTCTAGGGGGTTCCGAAAACACTTCCTGAGTCATGCACGGCAACAGTCTGTTCACAACTTCGTCCAGCTGTCCTGCTCCCAGATCCGCCAATCCCATGTCTCTGAGGCTCCATGACGGCTGCGCAACACAAACACCGCTTAAAATTCATCAGACGTCATTAGATCAGCGTATAGAAAAGTTCTCGACCTGACATATTTCACTCAAAAAGCTCAGCGATCAAAACCACGCCATCACAGAACCTGTACTCATTAGAGCTGTGCAATGAAACGATAGAATATTGAAACTGATCTGATTTTTTTTCATAAACATTAAATTATTATTTTGTTTAACGCTGTTTATCTTGAGTAGGTGCGTCAACCTGGTCAGGCTCGTGTGAAAACACACTCGTTCACACCTACATAGAGATTTAGATTCACCAATCCACCAACTGGTGTGTTTCCGGGAGATGGGAGGAAACTGGAGAAGCTGTTGGAAACCCACACAGACAGTAACACAAGCTCAGGTTCAAACCCACGACCCTGGATCATTGAGGCAGCAGCGCTACGACACAATCCGACTGTATAACAGGTTCAGATGTCAAACAGGTAGAACAGGTAGATTGTTAGATCAGGTAAATCAATCCTGGTTTGTGTACCTGCCCGGTTTTTCGATGGGAACAGGATAGACGTACCTCTGTGAAGTGTAGCTCTTGCTCGGTTCTCCTCTCTCTGCGCTGTTTGACCACTGAACCTTTTAAAGAGTGAAGGGCGTTGATCAGGTGACTCAGTGGAACTGTGACCTGAGAACGGATGATAATATTCAGCTTCATTCAAGGTGTTTCATTTCGCACATGCGTAGTGAAACACTTACACCTCTGATGCAACACGATACATTATAAAAGTATTATATTGTGTATATATATATATATATATATATATATACACACACACACACATATATATATATATATACACACACACACACATATATATATACACACACACACATTATATATATATATATATAAAATGCGACAGGACATTTAAACTTTATTTTGTTTACAACTTATCAAGTATATAATAATGTCTTCTAATAATAATAATGTTTCTCAGGAAGCTCCGTTAGTCTAGGCCTAAAACTAGGTGGCCAAATCCCAAACAGCCCCCTAATCCCTACATAGGCGCACTACATATATTAGAAAATAACGACTTCCACACTCTACTTAGTGTACTACTTATACAACAAGTAAACATTTTAGGATTGAACCAGCATTATGATACGAGCTAGTAATGTTGAACGTTTCTAAGCTAAGCTAATAACCAGTTAATAACCTCTAAGTAGCAAGCTAGTGTATCTAAATCAGTTAGTGCTCCGATTGCAAGATGATTTACAAAATAATAACCGCTGACACGCAGCTAAAACGTTAGCATCAGTTGGTATTAGCGTTAGCTTGATTGACTGCAAACATGTGAAGCTAACGTAAAAGCTAAACAGAGTTAGCTAGCAGAGTTCTGCAATTACCTGCGGCTGTACGGTAGACGAGAAAGAAAACATTTCCGATAAAGTAACGATCAATTCTAAGTGACACGACACATATAACTATATATGAGCTGAGTTAATTGAAATGAAACGTCCTCCAAACCGGCGTCCTCCTAACAGCGAGCTTTCCCCGGTAGATTCCGCTAGCACTAACGCGGCATTAGCGCCCCCGTGAGGACGCTGTGATATCACACTTAAAGTTGGTGGGACGTTCGATATCCGCTGATATGCGGAAATTAAAGGACCGTCTCTAAAGTTACATATCCATCCATCCATCCATCATCAACCGCTTACTCCTTCACAGGGTCACGGGGAACCTGGAGCCTATCCCAGGAGGCATCGGGCACAAGGCGGGGTACACCCTGGACAGGGTGCCAGTCCATCGCAGGGCACAATCACATACACACTCACAGTCATACACTACGGACACTTTAGACACGCCAATCAACCTACCATGCATGTCTTTGGACTGGGGGAGGAAACCGGAGTACCCGGAGGAAACCCCCGACACACGGGGAGAACATGCAAACTCCGCACACACATGGCCCCGACATATGACATTGTTAAACACGATTCTAACTTCAATAGCATTGGAAGAGCATGACTTACAGTCATATAACCAACTGGAAAGTGTTCATCTAGGTGTCAGCTATGATGCACACCTCTTAATTTTTTTTTTATATTTAACAAAATAAACTATTAAATCATATATAAATATTGCCATGTATTTTATTACTGCATGAGCTCATACACAAAATATACCATAATGTAAAGATCAAGAACGTTTGAAGGGAATGATGTACAGTCACACAACCAACTGAAAAGTGTTCATCTAGGTGTCAGGTATGATGCACACCTTTTAGATTTTTGATATTTATTAAAATAAGCTATTAAATCATATGTAAATTAGACTTGAATTTGACTGTAGAATGGGCCAAGATGAACACTTTCCAGTTGGTTGCGTGATATGTAAATCATAATTTCCGCATATCTGGGAATATCGGACGTCCAACTTCAAACCAACTTATACCAGTATTTTCCGCTAGCACTAACGCGGCATTAGCGCCCCCGTGAGGAGGCTGTGATATCACACTCCGGTGTTTATAAACGTTATATTTTCAGATCATTTCATTAAATTGTGTTTTTCAAGTGCAGGAGTTTTGTCATTAAAATAAAACATTACAACATTACGATAAATCTTTTCTGTGATACATTTCTGTGTAAATAGTTTGAGATCATTTCTTTAAAAGCTTTTACGAGTGTAATCAATTTTGCTGTTAAATTAGTCAGAAACTAAAAGACATCTTAAATAATGTCAACAATAATTAATAGCTTGTAATTATTATAAATATTTTCTTCGGGATACATTTGAAGTGGAATATTTTTTTTTATAACGATTACATAGTATTTTAAAGTAATAGTAGTAGTATACGTTTTCACATTATTGCGATATAACAAGATTATGATTTTTTTTTTCACCCACATTACATTTTTACAGATATGATTTAAGTGCAAATTTATTTATTAAATATGTTTTTAGCATGGTATTTTACTTAATTTTTCTTATTTAAATGAATATTTTCTGATCATATTATTATTATTATTATTATTAATATTATTATTATTATTATTATTATTATTCAACATTGATCTCATTTGTAGTGTTTATGTTCATCTGTAAAAAATTTTTTACTACTACTGTAAAGCTGGAATTTCACACTGGATCAATAAAGTTCCTATCTATCTATCTATCTATCTATCTATCTATCTATCTATCTATCTATCTATCTATCTATCTATCTATCTATCTATCTGTCTATCACAAGATTATGACACTATTTTTCTCACTCATAATCACAGATAAATATTATTGAATTATTTTACGATTATAAAACTATAATAAACTATTATTATAGAATACTTTTATTTTAGTGTGTATATAATAATATTAACCATTTAACTGCTTGTACATAAGTTTTTTCATTTAGTTTTTACATTAGCTATCCAGGGCGCACAGTAGCTTAGTGCCTCTGAACATTGCATGTTCTCCACCATGCTGCGGGGGTTTCCTCTGGGTACTCTGGTTTCCTCCCCAGTCCAAAGACATGCATGGTAGACTGGTTGACATGTCCAAAGTGTCCATAGTGTATGAATGGGTGTGTGAATGTGTGTGTGAGTGTGCTCTGATGGATTGGCACCCTGTCCTGAGTGTACCCCGTCTTGTGTTCCATGCTCCTTGGGATAGGGGATAGGGTTCCTCGTGACCCAGACCCAGTAGGATAAGCGCTATAGAAGATGGATGTTTTATTATTATTATTATTAGTGGTTAGCACGTTCGCCTCACACCTCCAGGGTCCAGGGTTCGAGTCCCGCCAGGGCCATGTGTGTGTGGAGTTTGCATGTTCTCCCCGTGTGTCGGGGGTTTCCTCCGGGTACTCCGGTTTCCTCCCCCAGCCCAAAGACATGCATGGTAGGTTGATTGGCGTGTCTAAAGTGTCCGTAGTGTATGAATGTGAGAGTGTATGTGATTGTGCCCTGCGATGGACTGGCACCCT
>JAFFST010053454.1:134869-145623 GCA_022414735.1 Noturus placidus
TACAGTATCCATACGCAAGTACCCACAGAATTACCTGTTCAATGTCTATTTTCTTCTTTTATGATTACAGTACAGTACAGGTATTTAAACTGCATTAATTACACATAGGTTTGTATGGGAAAACAAGCCTTTTTATATGTAGTACAGTGTTTTGGGAGAATTTTAAAGGGTTGGAACCAATTAAATTTTTTTCCTTTATTTTAAATGGGAATAATTCGATCGACTTACGAGATGATCGACGAACGAGCTAGGTTATGGAACGAATTAATCTCGTAGGTCGAGGTACCACTGTGTGTATATATATATATACACACACACACACACACACACACACACACACACACACACACACACACATATATATACATATGTGTGTGTGTGTATACATACACACACACACACACACACACATATATATATATATACACACACAAGCAACAGTAGCTTCCTCGTGTGTTTTATATATGTTTATTAATATATTCTTCAGACTTCGTTTACATCCCTTAGCTGACAAACGGCAAGCCGAGAAAGTTTCCATTCTCCGAGATTGTTCTAGTCATTATTGAGCTTAAAAACATTCCTTCAATTTCTTTCCGAATGACGCACAAATAAAGTCTAACGATACAGCTGAGTCTTTGTGTGTCTCCTCGGTTTAAACGCACCAGTATAATAAGTGCTGAGCTCGAATCCCCGTGTAACAAAGAACCTCATGAATCACGTCGATACCTCTCAGGCGGGGCTGGAATAGGCGAGCGGTCATGATTTGTGAAAGTTTTAACTGGGGGTTTTAATTAAAGACAAATGACTTTCTTAATGTTATTGCTCGCTGATTTATTTTGGCATGACTCTTGAGGACCAAGGCTTTTGGGGTTTATTTTATTTTTGTATTTTTCCCTCCCCCCACCCACCCAGCAGATCTGTCTGGGGGCCAATTCTTATTTAAAGGAGATTGCTATCTATAAAGTAAGTGAAAGCTGTGCATATAATTTAATCCTCGATTTAAAAAAAATATATATTTTTTATTATTAACCCCCCCTCCCCATTTCGGTCTTGGCGTCAGGTGCACTTTCGAACTTGCTGTAAGCCCTATTACTCCCGAACGCCTGCGACACGGCTTCTCGGGTAGTCACTCGTTACACTCGTTCTCACTTAAAGCTTTCTATCATCTGGTGGCTAAAGCTGCTGAGCGGCACACGGCGTAAAAGTGATTTATGGCAGGCCACCCCGAGTCGCGTTGAGGAAAGCCTGTAGCAACCGATCTCCAAGCTCCTGCTTACATTCCTTATAGTGCCTTATAACTTCCCCTCCGTCTTTCAACCCTGTGCACCATGGGCGTAACCACGCATTCTTTGGAGGGGTCTTCCCCCCCTAAATGTTGAGGAAATACTAATCTGTCCCCCAATATACAGTATAAAATATTTTCTATATGTCCCCATTTAATGAACCCTGCCAATCTTTTCTTCATCTATTCTATTTATTTATGTTTACTCCTTTTTAATATACTTCCGTTTTTTAAGGAAAATAGATGTGTGTCCCTCCATTTGTACACTTGGTTGCGCCCATACTCAACGCAAATTTGTTGATATTTTTAGCCGCTCAGTTTGTAAGAAATTGAGACAACAGACAAGTGTAGAAAAGTGCAGCAGAACATACAAGCTTTTTTTCATACAGTAAGTAACTAGATCCCTTAATAGTAGATAACTGTAGCTTAGTATAGAAGGCATCATACCATGGCTTGGTTTGTTCTTAAGAACGTAAATTAACTGTTGATATTTACACACTCACGAAGTAGGCTAGGCAGTTCCGGTTTTTGACCATTAACCTTTCACTTTCTTGCATATCCTCCTGCCGAGTTTGTTTGGACCCCCCCCCAATGACCATACCATGGTTATGCCCTTGCTGTGCACCATCTCTTTATATATGTAAAGTATGCCGTAATATATATCGGATCGTGACGTGTGGTCCAGCTCATGCCCCTGAATGCGTCCTGTCACGTGTAAGGAATTTTAAATTCGATCGGTCCGACCGGATCGCGCGTGGCGGGTCTGAACTAATCCTCTCCGTTAAACCAGGTTTCATCAAAAAGTATATCAACAGTTTGCACGGAGTAATAATTCATTGTTGCCCACAGTTTAGCTTCAGACAGTCTACCCTGTGCGATTGCTTTTGGACACTTTTCTTGCCTCAAGCTTCAGAATCATAACGGTTAAACCTGCTCTTCTGTGAATTTTGACTGCTGTCACAATGTATACTTTTTAGTATGCTATGAATCACTACATGAAAAAAAAAAAAAAGGTTCACGGCATCCCGTTCCACGTCATTCAGGTGTGTTTGTTTGAAACCTGCGAATGAGATATTCTGGCTCAGTGGTCGGAGTAAAAGAAATGATTGATTGTCGTCCGCTTTTTATGAAAGTCAGCAGATCTTGGCCATGTAACGCTAGCAAAGACCAGAGGTCTCGCTTGTCTGTGTCTGACTGAAGCTACATAAAAACAGATATGTAATCCGGACCGGATTAGTTTTTCATGGGGAGGTGGGATAATGTAATTGTTACTGGTGTAAGTCTGGGATTTTAATCCTGTCCCAAACACACCATATTTTATTGATCGAGTATAAACTGTGCAGTGGTGTAACCCAAAGTAATGTATCCGAATCGACATGTTGGTAAACATTGCGTCGTATCCAATAGGAATAAAGGTTTTTTTTTTTCTTGAAAGACATGGAAGCACTCCAATGAAACAAAAAACAAAACAGTGTACAATATCGATAACGTTTTAAAAGGACTTTTTGGTTTTAGGGACGTTAACACGGGTGTAGCCTACACATGTTATGGTTATGTGACCTTGTAACGATCAGGTGGGACCACAAGTGCTATAATAAAGGACAAAACAATCGATGTGCATTACAGTAGTATGCATGGAACTGTCTGTGTGATGACCATGCATACTTTCTGAGGACATGCCAATAGTTGTAATTCATACGGACATTAAAATGTGCCAATAATCTTAAATACAGTTTCAGCATTACTGATATGACTTGGGTAAAGGATTTGCACATTCCGACCTTTCCCCTACAAGCACCCGTCCACCAAGACTAGGGCAAAGGACTTGTCAGTCCAACAAGTCTCCAGGGGCCAATCATAGAGCTCATGCTTCCTCTTGGTATGGGTCAGACTGCGGCCCGGTGCCAGCCTCGTCTGTTGTAATTCTGAGAGACATGGCTGCACACAACAGCGAAGTGAGAAGCAGCAGGCCAGACCCCAGACTTGGGGAAAGACCAAAAATGCTTCTCTCGTGCGACTCTTTGTCCTCACTGGAACTCTGCATCGTTTTGAAGAACAGATCGGCAATGCTTTCGGTTACGAGACCATGCCGCCACATCTGTCAAAAGCTCTATTCAAGTCTCTAAAAGCTTCATATTGAACTATCGAGCTCCTGCAGCAACCATGTCTAATCACTTTCTAAAAGCCTTTAAGTAAAGGTCTGATTTGTAGCGTTACAGGCAAAGCTAAGACGAACATCTGCGCCTTATTATGTATTCTAGAGTTCTTATAATTATCCATGTTATTCTTTTAACCCTCGATCAAGTTAAAGCCAAACATTTCTCCTGTTAAATATCAGTTCAACCAGTACGTGTCCAACACGCACTGGTAAAATTCAGGTTTTGTGTTGTTTTTCCATTCGACCTGCAGAATCAGTATTCCTGTAAAACTTCTAGCTAAACTACTAGCCATTGTGGCTGGTGGACTGAAGCCCTGGTTACGCTAAACACGCCCCTTTCAGAGGTGACGCGACAGTTTCAAGACCGTGAGAGCGATTTCCTGGTGTAAATCCCTCCTTAGAAGACTTCTCTTGTTAGCTTTAGCGCAAATCGAGCTAGCATGAAGAACATTAGGTGGATATATTGTGTCGGTTCAATCTCCTTTGATGTCCATCCCAATAATTCCACCCTAAAATCTCTGGCGTAGTTCTTTCGTCTCGAATGTTGGCTGTATACATACTCCGCTCGGGTGGAGTCACAAGCGTTAGGATCTACTTTGAAAAGATTCGAGTGTATCTTGGTCACAAAAGAATAAATCGGTAAAATAGTGCTACTTTGCTTCATATTTAAACCTGAAGAGTCGTCGCTATTAGAGCTAAGAAGTCTGAAAAAGGATGAGCTTTTTTACCAGAGTGCCTAGAGGAACTGAGCATGTGTATATATAATTAGGTCATGGATATTACTGTGCCATTGGGTCCCATGTTGACTCTGAGCGATTTGTGTAAGAAGGACTATCTGTAATGGTAAATGAATACTTTAAGGCGAGTCGTCATCCATGCTCATCCCACCCACTTCCATTGACCTTGTGTAACAATACCAGTTTTGATCTAATGACAGTCGAAGGTTGCTTGGTAGCAGAAGCCAAGCTCTTTAGAAATTCACAAGACAACTCCGATACTTTGCGAACACCGTTAGATCAAAGCACGCTGTCTAGCACTGATGAACACAGAGGAAGGTCAAAGCGAAGAGAAAATTATGCAAGTCACAGCTGACGAGTAGCTGCTTTCCACCGAGCCGCTTGAGATGCTCCTTCAGCCATATTAATTTCCTCCTCTGAATATTAACATTCTCGCAACTTTTAGGTCCAGTTTAAGGCTCGGAAGCGTCGGAACAGCGTGACCGTAAATCCATTGTAATTTTGCTGAATGGAACCCGTGATCTCCTGGAGATTGCAGACGAAACGACCAAATTGGAGCATTTGGTCTAAACGAGTGATCCGTCTGTATTTCAGTTCCTCGGATCGATTCCTAGTTTTGCGCTGAAACGAAAAGGTACGCGTGTTTCATCTGAGATGAAACAGATGTCTTGACAAACTGTTATGATGGTTTGAATAACAGTGCAAGTTCTGGTATTCGTATCAGGCCTTGTTTAATGGGGAGAAGAGGAGCATGTCCAAGTATTTCTTTTCTACACACATCGTCGCGAGGTCGTTTATTAATTCGACGTGGTTATGACATGCCACTTCACAGGCCCGGACACGCGGTTGGTCTTCCATTATAATTATCGCCCTCCCAGCTACCTTGGAAAGTTTACCTGACCACCTTGAGGAAGGACTGGAAGTGTTCTGCGTGAATGTCGAGCTTTTGCTCAGTAGTGTTGAGCTCCTGCACTACAACAAATTACAGCGCTGCTGCTCAAGACAACAGACCCCACTGGTGCACACTCAAGGGACCTTTGCGTCTCACAGGGTGACCCAGTTCCATCATGCTTCTCTTTCACCTCTCTTTTCTTCCTTCCTTTCTTCAACCCCCCCGCATTGATGGCTTCTTTAGCCTCGATGTTTGTTGGTTAGGGAATCTTTTCACCTCGTTCCACCCAGCCCTATTCAAATGGATAGCAGAATGTTTCTTTGCTAAGCTAATCATTTCCTGAAAGGTTTAAAGGTGGCGTGTACCTCGGAATTCAGCAGTTTCTGTTCCGATGCTCATCCAGTGGACAAAATAACTGCAATGCAGCAGTGATGGAAAGCCATATTAATATTAATACCTGTCTATTTCTGCCAACCTGTCACTCCAATGTGCTAAGCGAACACCATCTATTGACCAGACTGAGTGACCAGGACTAGGGGATGGAGTTGCTAAGTCCTGACTGCTTCATGATACCAGTCTTTTGCCTTTCTAGGAGCAGGGAACTCCTTTCTCGAACACACCCCTAGAACAAGTAAACCTAATGGGGTTTCTTTTGCCAATGGAGTAATTGCGAAGGGTTGTGGTCACACATTGACGATATGACTTTTTTTGGACTTTTGGTGCTTTTGATTGACCTGTTTTTCATCACATCAATTAAAAAATGTCCTGCTATGACCGAGCGACCCAAGACTAGGGGCTGGCATTACTCAGTCGATTTTTTTCACCTTTGCTTACCTCCACCTTTCTATGAGATGTTCCAGTCTCTAGACAAAATAACCCTAACTGTACTCCCTCAGCGAATGGAACCCCGTTAGAGTCTTTCAGATATCGACGCTATGACCGGTGTTAGGATTGTAATTGTACTTTTGATTGACCTTTTAGCTGTCACATCTATTTGAAATGCTGTCGAAATGGATCAGACTCCAGATACAAACCCAGTTTTTAAAAAAGAAATCTGGGTTTCTAAGTGAGGTTGGTGGTTGTATGGATTTTGTGTGTGCAGAATGAACACTGCAGTGCAGCTTCTTCACTCTGCAGCACTCTGAGTGTGTATACTGCTGCTGACACTTCTCCCTCTCTCTCTCTCACTCTCCCTCTTTCCCTCACTCTTTCTCACTCTCTCTCTCCGTCTGTCTCTCTCTCTCTCTCTGTCTCTCTCTCTCACTCTCTTCCTCCCTTTCTCCATCTCTCTTCCTCCCTGTCTCTCTCCTTCTCTCTCGCTCTCTTCCACTCTTGCTCTCTCTCTCTCTCTCTCTCTCTCTCTCTCTCTCTCTCTCTTTCTCTCTCTCTGAGAAAAAGGAAGACTGGTTTTAGTGGAATCCATCGTGTAGCCCCAGAGGCTGCTGGAGTGTGCTTGTCCAGTACAGGCATTTTTTTTTATCAATTTATTCTACAAGGTAGATATATAATTTTTGGTCTTTATTCCCCCCATAATCCATTTCTTCTTTCTTGCTTTCCTGGAAGTCTTGATCTGGGTTATAGATTGACTGGAGATGTGAGGTCCGGTGAGAACTGTCAGCCATAAAGCCTGTGCAGCTTGCTGACTTTCCCTATAGTCTAAAACGATTGTATTCTTTCCAGGCAACACATCTTTTTATCTGCTGGGTTCTCTGCTGGTCTCCTCCCCGAATGTAACCTCTTCACACTCACAATAGCTGCGCTAATCTTTCTCAGATCTCATCTCCCCCCTTTTTCTGTTCTCACAAATATTCTCTTTGTCTTGTGTGTGATGTACACAACCTTTTTGCTCCCATACCTCCTTTTTTTTTTTCTTCTTCTAACCCAGCTGTAAACAATTTCTCATTTCGGGCATTCCTCGTTTCGAGGTTTGCTTGCTCGTTGCAGGTGCTGCACAGATTCCCAATCAGGTTCCTTACACCACCCCCTCCACCACTGCTCCAGTGTGAGCACAGCTTCTATCTAGCTCTGATCTGGATTCAGGCTCAGTGTGTCGGTCTTCGTGGAGTGGCTGTAGGAAGCGGATAAGAAAGCTGATCCCAGGCTCACGTCAGGCCCTGCGGTACTTCCCAGGACTCCGTATCCTCTACATAACCTTCACACTGCAAGCCCTCCATTCACAGCAGCTTGTGTTCGCCATAAAACCAGTGGTGTCCTCATAGTCTAAATATCTGTTTGAAATGTACGGCTGTTTTCAGGAGCGCACTCTGTGCCGTTGAGTTTACGCTGATTGTCAACATTTATTTAGATTTGTGCTCTCTCTTCTTTTTTTTCTGATCCTCTATTGGTTCAGATTTACAGCATTTACTTTTTCTTCTGTAATACAACTTAAAAAATAACCCCCTCTCTCTCGCCATCTCTCCCTCTCTCTCTCTCTCTCTCTCTCCATCTCTCTCCCTCTCTCGCCATCTCTCTCTCTCTCTCTCAATCTCTCTCTCTCTCCCTCTCTTTCTCGCCATCTCTCACCATCTCTCCCTCTCTTTCACAATCTCTCCCTCATCTCTCCCTCTCTCTCTCCATCTCTCCCTCTCTCTCTCTCCCTCTCTCTCCCTCTCCCTTTCTGTCTCCCTCTCTCTCGCTTCATTTTTCTTTTTCTTTCTGTATCCTTTTATTTTCTTTCTTTCCCCTTTTCTCTACTTCATTTACTTTTTTTCTTCCTCACCTTATCCGTCTTTTTCTGTTTCTTTCTTGTGTTCCTTTTCCTTACTTTTCTTTTTTCCTCTCTCTCAATTTCTCCTTCTCTCTCCTATTCTGTCTGCCTTTTTCTTACCTTCTCATTTTCTTTCCTCGCTCTCTCTCTCTCTCTCTCTCTCTCTCTCTCTCTCACAGTGCCATGCGCGTGCTGTTATCCAAGCTGCCACGACCCTGGATAGTGGATGAGAAGAAGGACGATGGCTACACTGCCCTTCACCTGGCTGCACTTAACAATCACGTAGAGGTGGCAGAGCTTCTAGTCCACCAGGTACACACACTCTCTCTCACACACACTTACACTCTCTCACATACTCACACTCTTGTCATGCCCTATTGTAACACTAACAGTCTCCCTCGCGGCGTGTCAGTAATCCTGTAAGATTATCCGATCCACTCGGAAGTGTGAAAGCACCTGCGCTTACAACTACCATAAAACACTCAGCATTAATCGAGGTTGATAATTGATCCACTTACAGTAATTATAGTTGGAGGGCTCAGAAAAGCGCTCTCGAGAGTCTCGTAGTCTTCATGCTGTTTGCTAGTTCATCACCGAGCTCTCGCAAGTCACCATTCAAGTCAGACAACCACTATTTAAAAAAAAAACCCAAACAAAAACACCCACGCTAGATAGAATCACTCTTCAGCTGGAGGTTACAGCACAGTTATCTTCAGAAGTCAGGTAGTGACTCCACAACTGGAATTCTATCGCACAATTTAATGTTTCCCATTCATTCCTTTGTTTTTAAAATTTAATCCTAAATTGACTTCCTGTTCCCTAGTGATGCTTACTATATGGCGTAGGGTGCGTACTAGCGTCGCAGAACGTATGTAGATCCCAACATGTCACAATATATTCCTTGTACAATTACTTTTATTGTAAAGTTGTCTGAGAAATTTTTTACTCAAAGTATTGGCACCCTTGGCTTTGGTACTGTAGAGCATCATCATTGTCACACTCCTTGCTTAGGTGGTAACATAACACCTCCAGAAAGACTCCTCCTACTTTTATCGGTCTTGTTGCACGTCAGGAAACGGACACGTGCTCTCGACGATCGTACAGATTGTCCCGCGTTCTCGGATTAAACTCTGAGCTTGTCCTGCGCTCGAATCGGCTTCCAATCATGACTTCTGACTCACTGACCGAGCGCTCGGGTGTCCGTGTTTAGCCCCATGTGCCTACCCTTCCCAGTGGCCCACCATAGCACACGGACGCTCCAGCGCTTGCGCTTCTTTCTTATTCCATTAGCCAGTAGTAGAAAGGCACAGGGCTGGAGACGGAGAGAGGTTTCACACCGGCTTGACTTGAGCCTCTGCCGCCGCCAAGCTGCAGTAGGAGCTGCACTGCTGCAGTGCAGAGAGTCCGCGCTACCGAGGGGGTTTGTTCAGGGAATATCTGAATACAAATTACGTCCCTGTAGCTCACGTTTCTGAACACAGCCTGTGGGTGCAGCTGCGCCAAAAAATAAAAAAACATGCCGTGTAGTTAGGTTATGGGTAAGGTAAGAAAATAACAGGGGGGAGGGGGAATGTATAGGGTGTAGTCCATTGTATTCTGTATGTATTAAAGCATTCCAGGTAGTTTACTTTGCTGCATATTTCATTGGCAGGTTCATTGCAGATCTCACTAATGTCATTTGAATGAACGTAGTTTGTACCGCAGGAGAACCGACTTCCAGACAGAACACTCTCAGCCAAATGCGATTTAAGCACTTTGTCTCTTTCATTCTCCCTCGAAGGGAAGTGCCAGTCTGGACGTACAGAACGTAAACCAGCAGACTGCATTGCACTTGGCCGTGGAGCGACAGCACACACAGATCGTGCGGGTGAGTGACCGGTGGTCTTCCCTTTGCTCTTTCGTCCTCATTCCTGTTCTCCTTTATACATACTCAATGAGTTCTCATTTACTGATCTCATTCGAACACTCCTCATCCCTCTGTTCTGCCTTCCTCCTCCTCCTCATTCTGAGCTCGTCCACTTTAAGGACGCGAACTGCAAGAATGGCTCAGCTTGGCTCTACCACGCACGGCCTCCTGCAGCAGAATTAGCCTCTGTGATTGAATTAATTCAGCCCCAAGGACTCCAGATCGCTGCTCGGAGAGAAACGAGTGTGTGGTCTGAATGGCGAATTCAAAGATTGTTCGAGTGCCATCTTGTGGACGTGTAGCAGGATTGCGCCCACATGTGTTTGCGTTTTGATATTATCAGTGTGTTATTGATATTACGTTAATAATAGCCAAGAACTAAGTGATTAAAGGAAGGGGGGACTGTGATTGACAGAGTATAATAAAAAATGGAATAACCGAATGGAAATTAATTTCATATACAACACACAACAACTAACAATGTGCCTCGTATATAAAGAGGAGAACACTTCGGGGCATTCTGCTATTGGAAAATAATCAATTACAGCGTGTTCTAACGTTGCGGTTGTTGCTGTTACCACCACCCCTTAGTTGATTATTTTCCGATGACAATTGCCAACAAGTATTATTTTATTTATTAAATAAGAGAGTTACTTTAATGTTATTTATTTATTGATTTATATACAAACCCTTTTTACTGAGAAACCACCTATTAAAACGTGCGTAAATACATTTCAGCCCCGATTTCAGCACGTCTTTCTTTTTATCAGTGTAGATTAACACTGATGGTATGACTTGGAAAATAGCTCTCCCAGGTGAGTTAACCCGAGTCCTTCGTGTCTCCGCAGCTGCTTGTGAGAGCCGAGGCCAAACTGGACGTGCAGGACAAGGACGGGGACACGCCGTTGCACGAGGCCCTGCGTCATCACACCCTGTCCCAGCTCCGGCAGCTCCAGGACATGCAGGATGTCAGCAAGGTGGAGCCCTGGGAGCCCTCCAAGAACACGGTACGCACCAGCTTTAATCAGCACAGGAAATTGAGAATGTTTGGATGTTCCAGCCAAAACTACCA
>JAFFST010053454.1:182683-199176 GCA_022414735.1 Noturus placidus
CATATGAAACATATAAAATGAAACATATTTGAGAATAAGGAGGTTAAACGTCTGTGCAAATTGTTATTCTAACCTTCTAACAGATTACAGCACCAGATGAAAACATTTATCATCTCTGAGCTTGAATATCGTGTCCTATTTCTGAATAGATATAGCTATAAAAGCTAGATATCCCAAGCCATGATGTCATGTCTTCTTGGAGACAGACATGTAATCTCCCTTCCATGGATAATCTTTCCTAAGGCAAGACAAAGTCACATCACAGTAGATGTGTGACACTTGACTGACTGCGTCATCACGATCATTTGCATATCTTGTTTGTGGGATCTCGCTATCGGATGGACGGAGAGTCCCCGGCCTTCTCTGCAGGACTCAGATCTCATCAGGTTCTGGTGTTCTCTAAACATCAAGGCTCCTTGGAGAGCAAGCACGATGGCTAGATCAAGGAGATTATCAAAACAAACCATGGGTGTGAATGAGAGGAGGGTTTTAGAGGTGTTAACCATTGAGTAATTGGCAGGGACATTACTGGGCTCAGTAGGTGGATGGATTTGGGGTGGAGGGGAAGTGGGGATAGGTCATAATGAATGCTCATGGACTTTCTCGTTTTACCCTAAAGACAATATTTTGTTGTTGTTATTTTTTAAAACCATTATATTCAGCTATTTTTATATTTATGCATCTGAATCAAAGACTGCATAGTACAGACCTCAAAAAGATTAAAACCTCTGGGAGAATAAACAGATTTTTAATTGGATTTTAAAAACAAGGATTTTGTACAGAATGTTTTTCATGCAGAGATGGTTGGTTGTTGGAGATACACACTATGACCAAATGTTTGTGGACACCTGACCTTCAAACCCATAGGTGCTTGCTGAACGTCCCATTCCAGATTTATTCCCCTTTTGCTGTTAAAATAAGCTCCAGTCTTCTGGGAAGGCTTTCCATTAGATTTTGTGGAGCATGTCTGTGGGGATTCAGCTATAAGAGCATTTGTGAGGTCAGGCACTGATGTTAGATGAGAAGGTCTGGAATGCAGTCAGCGTTCCAATTCATCCGAAAGCTGATCAGTTAGGTTGAGTTCAGGGATCTGTACAGGACACTCGAGTTCTTCCAGTCCAACCTGAACACATCATGTCTTCATGGAGCTCGCTTTGTGTACAGTCACATTGTCATGCTGAAACAGTGTTTGAGTTCCAGTGAAGGGACATTGTAATGCTACAGCGTACAGAGACATTCTATATGATTGTGTACATTGTGGTAACGGTTTGGGGAAGAACCCGCATACCATGGTGTTCAGGTGTCTGTATCTGACTGGTAGAAGGAGAAGAGAAATACTTCCCCTCTTTCAGGTCTTTTCTGGACCACATAAAAGGAGTTCCATTAATCGAGACAAAAATTCAAGCATATTTGAAAGATACCTCTGACAAATGATTTTACCTTTTAGGTTGAAAAGCTGCAATAACTACTTAAGTATTTAATAATCCCGGATGACCAAATATAATCACTTGTGGCTTCAGTTCTAATCATTCAAGTGAATAGACCATAGAAACATAGTTAATAATGAACTTTATTATCAGTTTCTGTCACCTGGATCACCTCCAATGAATTTCCAACAGTCACACACACATATATATGTGTGTATGTATGTATATATATATATATATATATATATATATATGTGTGTGTGTGTGTGTGTGTGTGTGTGTGTGTGTGTGTGTGTGTGTGTGTGTGAAGAATGAGGATGACTTGTGAAGAAAAGTGATAAGGAAATCAGGTGTAACTTTAACAGCCCAAGGAACTTGGTGAAATACTGTTTTGCATTGTAAAAGTAAAAAAAACAACAACAGGAAAACAATTGTGTCAAAAACTGGCTATTCACGTAAACGTGACCGGTCTCATAAAGTCATAAGTTCTTTCATAAGTATAGGGAGCGTGAGAATTGTTAGGCTGGTAAACCAGCCTCTTTAGCAAGTCGCTAATTTACATCGTTAAACATTTGCTGCAGGTAAAGATTGCTGGAAGTATCGTAAAACAATACAGAGTGTTTATACGTGCTGCACAGACGCTACACGGAAGTTTGTCGTTCTCTGGAACGGAGCTGCTTAGGACTATGATCTCTCACACTTTTTTAAAAGCCACCAAATAAGAGCACGATGCTAACACCATCCTTCAGCGACCGTCAAAATCGACCTCGAGATACTCTAGGTCTCTGCTTCTTTCAGAGACCTTGAGATACCTTCTGAAAATAACAAACAAACACAACAACAACAACAAAAGCAAAATTTCAACTATGAAACGAAGTCGAATTTAAAAACCAATCAGTCTGGGAGAAGTGGGAGGGGAATGACACATTGTTTATCAATGGAGTCATGTCTCTCGTTTTCTTTCCAGTAGGGACCAGAGCTGCGCTTAAACACTCCATTCCCGCCATGAGTAAACAGAGAGGCAAACAATGAGGCTGGCTAAAATGGTGCCTGGTACAGCGCTGGTACAAATCTCACACTAGGAGAAGGAAAAAAAAAAACCCCACCTGATAACACCATAATTGGAGAATGTCGAATGTGTATGTAATTTCTGCCCGAACAAAGACCTTGTCACACCATTGAATCTGCCATTGTGAGTCATTGTGTGTCTGTGTTCGCACAACACTCGAAAAAGGCGAAAGGCGTGGTGTGTTTGCAAGTGTAGGAGCAAATGTCGGGGTCACAGGAGACTTTGGTACTTTTCATGCGGTCACTGAAGGACAAGGGGAAATAAAGCCGTATCGCAGTGGACATGTTTGTTGCGTCTGCACTTCAGCGGAGTGGGGCAAAGTCTTATCACGACCGCAGTGAAATCATTTGTTCTGTGGACAAAAAGGTTCAGAAAAAAAACAAACAAAAAACACAAAAAATTTAAAATACGGTGTGAAGCATGACAGTGATTTTCCATGGAGAAGTGCAAGGCACTGGCAGTGTTAAAGGAAAACGTCCACGAGAAAGTTGTTATTTATCAGGACCTCTCAGTAATGAATTTCAATTAAAATAAGGTCAATAAAAGCATTAAGATAAATAAATGAATCACCGTGATAGCTGAAACCTACAGCACATGTAAACAACCTAATACAATATGAACTCGATATATTGCTTAGAGAAGTGATTATAAAAGTCAGGTTGTTTCTTTTTATCAGAACGACATAAAAAAGAACCTAATATGGCATGATCAATGAAAATAAATGTGTATGGGTAAGCATGATAGATAGACAGATAGATAGACAGACAGACAGATAGATAGATAGATAGATAGATAGATAGATAGATAGATAGATAGATAGATAGATAGATAGAGGTGAAGTAAACCACCTTTAGTTTATTTATTTAAAAAAAATGCAAGAAATATAAAGCACATTAGAAAAGAATATTAAAATAATATTATTAATACATTTTTTAAAAACAATAATGGACTTGCTAATGTATTTGTTTGTTTGTTTGTTTGTTTGTTTATTTATTGCTAATGACATTTAGCTCTAACTTTCCATGGCCTTGAAAAACGACTGTGAACAATTTTTTTTTTCATATTTTCCAAAAAGGTTTATTACATTATTATTGATTTTGTCAAATTATAGCTTGTTATTTATTTATTTATTTATTTATTTTTATTTTATGATGACTTTTCTGTATCTATAATAATTTGTTAGATCTATAAAAAAAATTATCATCTTGCTGGGATTATTTTGTATTCTTGAATGTAAAATGCTTGTATTTATCCAACTTGTGTGGAATGAAGTGAACATCAATTTATGTAATGAACATGATGAACAATTTAGCACCAGAGATAGACAACACACTGACATCAAATGTTTACTAAAGCTTGAAGCCTTCGTTGGCTACTTATTTACTTTTATTATTTAGCCTAATGTTCAGTATATAGGTTTGTGGTTAGGAAAGTGAGGAATAAAAGTCTAGACCCATTGAACCCATGGGTGTTTAAAGTATTAATATTACTATTATTTTTACATTTATTCATTTAGCAGACGCTTTCATCCAAAGCGACTTACAAATGAGTGCACACTCACACACCAATGGTAGCAGAGCTGCCATGCAAGGTGCTAGCTTGCCATCGGGGGCAACTTAGGGTTCAGTGTCTTGCCCAAGGACACTTCGGCATTCGATCACCCGGGCCGGGATTCGAACCGCCAACCCTACGATTAGTGGACAACCCGCTCTACCGACTGAGCCACAGCCGCCCAACAATTATGTAATAAACAATGTTTATTTAATATTTATCCATATTTCATATACAGTGTTTATTTTGTTTATTTATATGCTTGTCATTTCTGCATGATAAGGCCTGACAGACAGAAGCCGGTGTTCGCTCTTCTTACAGATTAGCTTTTTTTTCTTCTTCTTTTTTTTTTCAAAGCTAGTGTCAGACCTCCATCCTGTATAACAAGAGACATTACAATGACCTTGCATATTTGCAACCCCCCCCAACCAAAAAAACCAGGCCTGTAGCCCTAACCCTGATATGCTTCCTCTGTAAGAGACAACACAGAGTCCTTCAGACTCGTCAGGCTGCCTATCAGGATGTCTGCTTCTCTCCGTCTCTCTCCGAGTCTCAGAGTCTCCGAGTCTTGGCACCAGGTGACGTAGTGGGTGTTCGAGCTGATAGCGTCCGCTGTGGCTTTTAAACAGCTGATTCAGGGAAAAGTAGCAGGGTCTGCAGCGTGAAGGATAACCTTCTCTTTTTAGACAAAACACAGGCCTGGGTGCAACAGGATGAAGGCTGAGTGGATGAAGCACAGAAAGAACAACAAGGTCTACAGAATGGGAGCATTTTAGAGCAGCAGCAGAAGACGTTTATAAGGTCTTAGAAAGTATTGATGGTAGCGTAAGGGAGTAAAACTCAGCAACGGGTCAATTTAATTTCATTCATCTCCTGAGCTTTGTGAGAATCACAAAATTCAATTGGATTCTGTCATGAAGTCGTTAATTATATAATAAACACCTCAAGGCAATGGTGCTGTTGTTTTTAAAATTCTCAACGTACTTTATTTCTTCCAATATACTGCATTAAATATGCAACTTTTCTTTCAGATTAGCTTCCAGTGTGAATGATTCATGATTTTCCAGAGGTGGAAAATGGTTGTGAGCCAGTGCACGGCTAAATATAGCTGCCATATAGCTAACCCCAGAGTACATGGAGCAGAAGGAGCCCAATAGCCATGTGAGCGAGCGCTAATGGCTTTTTAAACACTTGAATCTAATGACTGATGACTGATGCTCTTATCTGTTATTCCAGCACATCTTCTGCAGGCGCTTTCACAGACCTGACTGCCTCCAGGCCTCGGAGAGCAATGGCCAGTCGCCTCCTATTCACTGCTAATGTCGCTTCATAAAAATGTAATAACATTTAAGGCAGATCTTATGGAGATGGTGAAGCTGAAAAGCACTTCTTCTTTTTTCCCCACTTAAGTTCATCAGTGTTATCGGGATAGTGGAATAATCTGTGCTTTAATGTACGGTTTTAATCGATTATCAGTGTGGAATTAAAGCTACACTTACAGCTCACTCGAAAACGATCCTTTACTCAAAATTTCTTGGGAAATTTACTTTAAAAATAAATAAATAAATAAACAATAATAACAATAATAATAATAATGATATATATATATATACAGTGCCTTGCGAAAGTATTCGGCCACCTTGAACTGTTCGACCTTTTGCCACATTTCAGGCCTCAAACATGAAGATATAAAACTGTAATTTTTTGTGAAGAATCAACAACAGGTGGGACACAATCATGAAGTGGAACGAAATTTATTGGATATTTCAAACTTTTTCAACAAATAAAAAACTGAAAAATTGGGCGAGCAAAATTATTCAGCCCCCTTAAGTTAATACTTTGTAGCGCCACCTTTTGCTGCGATTACAGCTGTAAGTCGCTTGGGGTATGTCTCTATCAGATTTGCACATCGAGAGACTGAAATTTTTGCCCATTCCTCCTTGCAAAACAGCTCGAGTTCAGTGAGGTTGGATGGAGAGCGTTTGTGAACCGCAGTTTTCAGTTCTTTCCACAGATTCTCGATTGGATTCAGGTCTGGACCTCTGTCAAGTCAGAAGTCTTCTAAAGAACTAGACTGAGAGACCATTTAAAGCCTTTTTGAGTTAATTAGCTGATTTGAGTGTGGCACCAGGTGTCTTCAATATTGAACCATTTCACAGTATTCTAATGTTCTGAGATACTGAGTTTTGGGGTTTTCATTAGTTGTCAGTTATAATAATCAAAATTAAAAGGAATGAACACTTGAAATATATCAGTCTGTGTGTAATGAATGTATACATTATACTAGTTTCACTTTTTGAATGGAATTACTGAAATAAATAAACTTTTTGATGATTTTCTAATTTTATGATCTGCACCTATATATATATATATATATATATATACACACACACACGCAATTTTATTTTTTTACACGCATTTTATTCATCCTGCTTAATATTGTATAATGTGATGAATGTCACGTTATTTGATAGAATTGATCCAATTAGCTAAATCTAATTAATCGATCAAACAAACAAAAAAAAATTGCACCTAATAAAAATACTACAAATAAATATGATGTTTAAAATCTTGTTACTGTAAGCGTCTCACAAATTCTCTAGATATTCCTTTTCAATCCATGACGGCTCCATAAAAAATACTTTTACCAGCTCCGAATAATATTATTCGCACGGCTACACTCTAGTATTCTTGATTCTGATTGGACAGCAGCTCAGACAGTAGTTCCATGTGCTCCACAGTAATATGTTACTATGGTGACAACTCATTCAGAGGGGTTTGTAGTTATTTAAGAAAGAAAGAGGTGTAATCCTTACTGTGGTGATGTTTTCCTTGACACGTTTATTTAACATTAATGGAAGGAGTCTCCAGTGTCAGTGATTCATGACACTTAAGTAGTAAAGCTGTAAGGTTCTCCACCATGGCACAAGTTTTCAAGATGGAAGACCTGGAAGAAAATATCTTGAATATATACTGATTTATTTCATATTTATTATTGAATGAGAAGGATTATTATAAATCACATACGATTCTTCAACCTATTTTTTTAAACGCTTTTACTCGAGTCAAGCTTTGCATTTTCTTTTGATCGTTTTTCTTCTTTCTAAAAAAAAAATACCAAAGGTTTCAAATGAAAAGAACGAGCTTCGATAGTTTACGATTATTTTCACCTAAAAATGTCTTAAAATATATCGATAAATCTGCACAATAATATTTCGCTTCATCGTAATTTATATTAAGATATATTACATTTAATTGACTGCATTCGAGATATTTTTGCTTGCTAAGATGTCATTATTTGCAGAGTAAAGAAGGAAATTATGAGACTTTGAATAATAGCGATATATGAGACCATGGGTGGGCATATCCTCAACAGGTAAAAGAGCACACATATGAAGATTTAAAACAATCTGGTATCCGTTATATTTGTGATTAGGAGCGATTAGGTGTCTCCGGTGTCTGCTGTGCAGCTAGCTTGAGGAGCTGTGTATAGATAAAATAAAATAAAATACTATTCAGGACAAGTAACCGCTATGTGGATGTTGTAATGTATGTTACGGTATGAATATCACTCACGTGTATCCTATGAATAGGACTCACGTTTATGTTTCAGCAAACTGAAGCAACGTTCATTGCAGGTTATGGAAGTAAATAATGTCCAGTTGTTAAGAACAGCAGCGGATCACATGACTGGGTGTGTCCCAGCCTGCAATGATCTGTGGGAAGGTTGTTAACATGCTTGCTATCAAAGGTCTCTCTCTCACAGAAAAACACACACACACACACACACACACATACACACACATACACACACACACACACACATATAAAGGTTTCTTTTACACCTGTCCAGTTTAATCATCTACTATTTCCAACAGTCGTGTTCAGACCGCCAACAGCAGCAGCTCTGTGTCTCGGCCTCACACTCCGACAGACTTTACTGACTTTACTTTAACACTCCCCATTTAAATACATGTCTGTTATAATGCTGAGAACTCATCAAATACAGAATACAGGAAATGACTCCAATAAAGTTTAATGGAAGAGTTTCATTGATACAAATCAGTGTGGAGCTAACACATGGTCACAACACCCTTTCTTATACAAAGAATGAACATAAAAATGGTTTCAATCTGCGAATCTTTAAAAATAAATAAATTTTTAAAAAAGCATTAAAAGTAATCACCAAGCACCTGTCATCAATGAAGTGTTTCTGATTAGCACCGGATAAAAATCAGCGGTTTCTGTACGAGTTCCTCGACATCTTCTTGGTTTCAAGAAGCTGTGATCCTCAAAGAGCTTTACAAAGCATGTACAGGATCTCGTTGTTAAAATGTATTGATCAGGAAAGGGGTACAAAAGAATTCCCAAAAAGTTAGATGTATCAAGGAACACCGTGAAGGCCAAGGGGAGAAAATGGGGGAGGCAGAGTGACACTAACAAGAACAGGACGTTCCTCCAAAATTGCAGTTGGCAAATGGACAAGAAAAAAAACTTATCCATAGAGGCTGCCAAGAGATCTACAGCAACATTAAAGGAGCTGCAGGAATATCTGGCAAGTACTGGTCAGTTTCTGAATGGAATAACAATCTCTTGAATTCTTCATGTCTGGGCCTTAGGGTAGGGTGGCAAGACATAAGCCATTTCTCATGAAAAAAACCCCAAAACACCCAAGCCCGATTAAATCAGCCCGTATCATGTGACAAAATGTGTTATGGTCTGATGACACCAAGGTAGAACTTTCTGCACATAATTCTAAAAGATATGTTTGGTGCAAAGACAAGACACCCAAAGAACACCATACCCATGGCGAAGCATGGTGTCGGCAGCATCTGCTTCTCTTCAGTTAGGACTGGGGCTCTAGTCACGATAGACAGAATCATTGATAGCTCCAAATACCAATTTGGCACAAAACCTCCAGACCTCTGTAAGACAGCTGAAGATGAAGAAAAAAATCACCTTCCAGCACGATAACAAACCAGAAGCACAAGTCCAGGTCGACAAAGGAACGGCTTCAGTAAAAGAAGATCGGTGTTTTGGATCGGCCCAGTCAGACTTCAGATCTAAACCCTATTGCGGACCTGTGGAATGACTTGAAGACGGCTGTGCACAGCCTCACGCTCGGACAGATCTAGAGCATTTTTTTTGCAAAGAAAAGTGGAATAAAATTGTCAATAGACTCTTCCCCCCAAAAAAATATTAAAGTGCTGAATTACAAGCAAAACATGTTTAAACACCTTAAAGGTGGAAAACGGTGGACATGATTGATCTTGGTTTCATTTCTTACATCACAAAAACCTGTGATTTTAACGGGGCTGAATAGATAGATAGATAGATAGATAGATAGATAGATAGATAGATAGATAGATAGATAGATAGATAGATAGATAGATAGTTTATTTGCCCAAGGAAAGTGAGTGGAAACTCAGACTAAGTTGCTATTACACCAATAAAGAGCTGTAATCATATTGATAAAGATGCAGATTTACTGATCCGCTTTATTTACTTTCACATCGATTTTCACTAAAAGGAAAAAAATAAAAAGTATAAAATGTACAAATAAATGCTTTAAATGCAGAGTAGATTATATACATATGGCATTGAAGAACAAAAACTCTTAGTGATATGTTGTAAGAATTAAAAATAATTAAATATATCAGGCATATCCGCCTTAATGGATAGTCTGAATAAATTACCAAATACTAATAATTAAGGCAACCACAATAATACTACACATGATCTTAGCCAAAAAGCCGAGAAGCGATGAGACAACTGCAATAATAATAATAATAATAATAATAATAATAATAATAATAATAAGAAGAAGAAGAAGAAGAAGAAGAAGAAGAAGAAGAAGAAGAAGAAGAAGAAGAAGAGGAAGAAGAGGAGTGATAGTGTGTTTTGTTGTCGGCTGTAACAAAGTCCCGTGTTGTTTCCAGCAATGTCTTACACGTTACAAGGGCAAAGTACATTAAAAGAGATTAAAGTTTTAATAGTCTTCCCTCAGCTACAAGAAGTAATGAAGTGTCTGTCGTCTATTTAACACACACACACACACACACACACAAACACGTCTTTACAGAGAACCGGGCTGCTGGGGTTTGATGATTTTACATACAAATGAGCAGATACACAAAGACACAATACACAAACACCAGCATTTTCACCATCATCACAACATCCTAACGTCCCAACATCACAACCCAGCTTTGTGCAGATGTTTAGGTTTTCGACAGTAGTCTAATGATGCAGAAATTTACATTCAAGTCAATAAACATATGAGGAAAAAAAAACCGAAATGAAATTTCTGCTTTCCACACTAGGATACACTCATAATATATATTAATATTAATAATGTTACACACACACACACACACACACACACACACACACACACACACACTTATTTTGTAACCTGTTTTATCTGTAATTAAGTGTTTACTTTATTTGTTTATCTGTAATTATGATATAGGTGTTGTGTATCACCTTTCAGTATCACTGATATGAGCAAACAGATTAAATGTGTTTTGAAAAGTTATCACATGTTGATAATGAATGGTGTCGTGCAATAATAATAATAATAATAATAATAATAATAATAATAATAATAATAATAATAGGCTAATGTTTGACAGCCTTTTTGTTACTAATTGTATTTTATATTTAACTAAATTAAGTGTAATGTAGTGTAGTGTATTGTAATGTAGTGTAATGAAGAATAGTGTAGTGTAGTGTAGTGTAGTGTAGTGTAGTGTAATGTAATGTAATGTATTGTTGTGTAATATAATGTAGTGTAATGTAGTGTAGTGTAGTGTAATGTAGTGTAGTGTAGTGTAGTGTAATGTAGTGTAGTGTAGTGTAGTGTAGTGTGGTGTAGTGTAGTGTATTGTAATGTAGTGTAATGTAGTATAGTGTAGTGTAGTGTAGTGTAGTGGTTTTCAAAGTGGGGGCCTCCAGGGGGCATCCAGAGGGCTTCAACAATTTGGTGTGAAAAATAAATTCACACACACACACACACACACACACACACACACACACACACACAATCATTTCCTAATGTAATGTAATGTAATGTAAAGATGTAAGATGTAATTATTAATAAAAAAAGGGGGATATATTCAGAAGTCTGTATTTTTAATGTGTTTTAAAGACATCTTGAAAAAGGGGGGCCTCGGTCAAATGTTAATGCCATTTGGGGGGCCTTACCCTGGAAATGATTGGGAACCACTGGTGTAGTGTATTGTATTGTAGTGTAGTGTAGTGTAGTGTAATGTAATGTATTGTAATGTCATGTAGGGTATTGTAGTGTAGTGTAATGTAGTTTAATCCAGTGTAGTGTAATGTAGTGTAATCCAGTGTAGTGTAATGTAGTGTAGTGTAGTGTAGTGTAGTGTATTGTAGTGTATTTTAGTGTAGTGTAATGTAGTGTAGTGTAGTGTAGTGCATTGTAGTGTAGTGTAATGTAGTGTAATCCAGTGTTGTGTGTTATGAACCCGGTCCAGTATTTTTCCACAAAAAAATCCAGTATTGTGGTGTAGTGTAATGTAACGTATTGTAGTGTAGTGTAGTTTAGTGTAGTGTAATGTAATGTAATGTAATGTAATGTAATGTAATGTGGTGTAGTGTAGTGTAGTGTAGTGTAATGACGTGTAGTGTAATGTAGTGTAGTGTAATAACGTGTAGTGTAATGTAATGTAGTGTCATGTAGTGTATTGTAATGTATTGTAGTGTAGTGTAGTGTAATGTAATGTAGTGTCATGTAGTGTATTGTAATGTATTGTAGTGTAGTGTAGTGTAATGTAGTGTAGTGTAGTGTAGTGTAGTGTAGTGTAATGTAGTGTAGTGTATTGTAGTGTAATGTAATGTAGTGTGGTGTAGTGTAATGTAAGGTATTGTAGTGTAGTGTAGTTTAGTGTGGTGTAGTGTAATGTAATGTAGTGTAGTGTAATAATGTGTAGTGTAATGTAATGTAGTGTCGTGTAGTGTATTGTAATGTATTGTAGTGTAGTGTAATGTAGTGTAGTGTAGTGTAGTGTAACGTAGTGTAGTGTATTGTAGTGTAATGTAATTTAGTGTAGTGTAGTGTAATGTATTGTAGTGTAGTGTAATGTAGTGTAATCCAGTATAGTGTATTGTGGTGTAGTGTAATGTAATGTAATTTAATGTAGTGTAGTATAATGACGTGTAGTGTAATGTAATGTGGTGTGGTGTAGTGTAGTGTAATGACGTGTAGTGTAATGTAGAGTAGTGTAGTGTAATGTAGTGTAATCCAGTGTAGTGTATTGTGGTGTAGTGTAATGTAGTGTAGTGTAGTGTAATGTTGTGTAGTGTAGTGTATTGTAGTGTAATGTAATGTATTGTAGTGTAGTGTAATGTATTGTAGTGTAGTGTAATGTAGTCTAATCAAGTGTAGTGTATTGTGGTGTAGTGTAGTGTAGTGGTTTTCAAAGTGGGGGCCTCCAGGGGGCATCCAGAGGGCTTCAACAATTTGGTGTGAAACATAAATTCTCACACTCAGACAACCACACACACACACACACACACACACACAATCATTTCCTAATGTAATGTAATGTAAAGATGTAAGATGTAATTATTAATAAAAATAGTAGTGTAGTGTAGTGTAGTGTAATGTAGTGTAGTGTAGTGTAATGTATTGTAGTGTAGTGTAATGTAGTGTAATCTAGTGTAATGTATTGTAGTGTAGTGTAATGTAGTGTAATCCAGTGTAGTGTATTGTGGTGTAGTGTAATGTAATGTATTTTAGTGTAGTGTAGTGTAGTGTAGTGTGATATAGTGTAGTGTAATGTAATGTAGTGTATTGTAGTGTAATGTAGTTTAGTGTAATGTAATGTAGTGTAGTGTTGTGTAATGTATTGCAGTGTAGTGTAATGTAATGCAGTGTAGTGTATTGTAGTGTAATGTAATGTAGTGTAGTGTAATGTAGTGTAGTGTAGTGTAATGTATTGTAGTGTAGTGTAATGTAGTGTAATCCAGTGTAGTGTATTGTGGTGTAGTGTAATGTAATGTAATGCAATGTAGTGTAGTGTAGTGTAATGTAATGTAATGTAGCGTAGTTTAATATAATGTAGTGTAATGTAGTGTAATGTAATGTAGTGTAGTGTAGTGTAGTTTAATGTAGTATAGTGTAGTATAGGCCTCTGTTCTCAAAGTGTTACTGTTTTTATTTATCACTACTAATTATTCAAAATCAATCACTGAATTTTCTGCGTTTAAAATTTTAAAAAGTGGCATAGCAAATAATATGGCAAAATAGCATGAAAGGTACGTAAGTAAGTGAATAAATAAATAAACAAGTACCTAAAGTGACCACTAAATTAATACGTATATAGTTAAGTAAGTAATTAAATACCTAAAAATTACAAACAAAGAAACAGGCTAATAAGTAAATACATAAAATGGCAAACAAACAAATAAATAGGCTAATTAAAGAAGTAAGTACCTTACGACAAACAAATAAACAAAGAAAAAAAAATAAATAGGTAACTGACCTGACCAAAGATATATTCATAAATAAATAAATAGCCTAAATAACTATAAATAAATAAATAAATAAATAAATGCATAAAATGGCAAATTAATAAATAAAAAAATAAATAAATAAACAAAATAAATGAATAAAGAGATACCTAAATTGACCAATAAGAAAACGAATAAATAAATAAAGTAAGTAAGTAAGTAAGTAAGTAAGTAAGTAAGTAAGTAAGTAAGTAAATAATACCATATTTTGACCGAATTCATCCATCCATCCATCCATCCTCTACCTCTTGCTCCTTTTTCAGGGTCACGGGGAACCTGGAGCCTATCCCAGGGAGTATCGGGCACAAGGCGGGTACACCCTGGACAGGGTGCCAGTCCATCTTAGATTTTGACCGAATTAAAAATATTAAATATGAAAACTTATAAAATGCGAAAATAAACATATATATTTATAATGTGTCTATTTTTTATAGTTTAACTAGAAGGCCTAGCGATGAAATTTATCATCTAAACATAAACCTTTTTATTCCCTGAGAAGTATTTCAGAGTTCCCGATTAATGACATGTGAATTGTGCTGGTTTTAGTACATTTTTTTTTTTAATAAAAAGAAATAAATGAGAGGACATGATCACATGCTGTCGGCTGGGTGAGTGTGTAAAGCTCACAGGTTCGAGAGCTCAGGTGGTTACAGAGCGATTCATCACACTGACCTCCTCCTTCATCTTTTGATCAATCCACATAAAGCGCTGATGTTTATTGGGCCTGAATGAATTATCTGCTGTTCAAAGGCGGAGTGTGTGTAATGCCATCCCGTGCTGAGTGTTTGTGCTCAATTCCTCACCCTGCTAAACTGTTAAACACAGCCCCGGCGGCGTACTGTACATAAACTAATTAACGATGGCGTTCATTTACATCACACTGAGCAGCATCCACAAACATTCAAACATCTCAACTACAGAGCAGGTCAGACTGATTCCATCACTGATTCCTCCTCTGTGTGTGTGTGTGTGTGTGTGTGTGTGTGTGTGTGTGTGTGTGTGTGTGTGTGTGTGTGTAATACCTTCACTCTGAGTTAACCTTTTACCTTTAAAACACACAACACACACACACACACACACACACACACACAAATATAATATAATATAGCTTGTATTACAACACATCTATATAAAAAAACATTTTACAGCATAATTTCACAAATGATAATAATACAAACAATTATTTGAATGTTATTTAAATAAACGTTTTTTAATTTTCGTATTTATTTATTTATTTGTTTGTTTAGTTAATTATTTATAGTTGATAGGTTGATCCACACATAAAATTTGCAAACATCTAACTAATTATGAACATATTTCCAGCCCATTATGTCTTTTTTATTTATTTATTTATTTATTTTTTTTTTTTTATAAATCACAAAATCAAACGTGTTTCATTTTTCCACATTCATGTCTAAACTGATGAGCTTGATTTATTCTTTTTTCCCCTTTTTATTACATACTTAATGTTTATATTTATATATTACATTTATAGGCAATATATCCATCCATCCATCCATCCATCTTCAACCGCTGACTCCTTTATCAGGGACACGGGGAAACCTGGAGCCTATCCCAGGAGGCATCGATATAATTTAATGGTAATTAAATTAAGCCTGTGTAGAAACCTATCTGAATAAGTGGAATGAAATGAAATAAAAATCATACAATCATTTTTATAGCCTATGTAAACATCAGGAAATATACATTCTCCTGTAAGGGACGCGAATAATGTCAATGTTTATCCTTCATTGTAATATATATTTTAAATAACATTATAAAGATGCAATATTTTGTATTTAATCTTACAACCTTTGGAGGTTTTAAGATTAAATGAATTAATTCGTTTACAAATGACTAAGAATAATAAGATATGAGAAAGAAAGAAAGAAAGAAAGAAAGAATACACTATAAAAAGTCCTGGCCCCTACCTATAACGTTATAACCGTCGCGCATGCGCAGACTCACATCCAATCAGCACGCGGACTCTCGGAGGCCCCTCCTCTTGTAAACGTCGTTTCAAGTCCACTAAAGCATTCATTCGGAAATGTTCTTGGAGAACCGCAGTGGTGACATGAGCACTGGATACTACCAACACACCGATGGAGAAACACCAGTAGAAGGTCAGTGGTGAAGATTTTCCTTCATAAACTCCGAGTTTTGCTTCGAGTTTCTGTCCAGATGTTTGAGTGAAACTTGTTTGCGCGCTGCTGCGCTTCTGGAAAGCGCTTTGGGTGCGCCGTCACCGTTAACTCTTATCTCCTGAGGGTCTTATCACGCGGTTATCTCCTTGTTGGAAAGACATATTGCGTTTGGTTTCCTATCTATTACTATGTGTGTGGGGTGGGTGTTTTGTTTTTTGTTTTTTTTTTGCAATAATGATGAGGCTCAACTCCTCTGAGTTATGACACGGATGGATTCAGTTCTTCTCTGGAGTCTCTTCAGCAGGACTGGGAGACTATACTAACTTTCTGCAATGAGGTGCAGTTCTGTTCACATATTCTTATACTTTAAAAATACTAAATATCAGAAAGCGACATTTTGTTCCATGGGTACTTTTTCGTATTGTTTACAATTTACTTATTAAATTGTAAATAATCTTGGAAAGACACTCATTTGTGTTATGTAGGCTTAATATATATATATTTAAAAAAAAAAAAAAACATTTGAATTGGCTGATGGAAGATTTTTAAGAGAGTAAAGTTATTGGATTTCAGATTCCAGATTCTCAGATTCCTCAGATTCCAGACTCTTTTAGATTGGTACTAAATGTATCATGAAAAGGACAAAAAAAAAAAAAAAAAAAACCAAGGCGTTGAAATCAAGGGAATGTCGGACAATAATTTGGAAGTGCAGTGTGTTATGGTTTACTTTTGACAACTGAATATCTAGCTATTGCTTTATAT
>JAFFST010053454.1:206092-220063 GCA_022414735.1 Noturus placidus
CACCCACCCATCACCCTCCATCCTGAATGAATTAAATTGTATTTATAATGCTGGCTGTTTAAGATTAATACTTATATTTGTCAAATAAAGATAAAGCCTGTTAGTGTAGGACCGAAGCCTTGCTCCTTGTTTTGAAGTCTCCCTGTTTATGAGCATGTCTGTGTTTGCTGTTGGTGTAGCTGACTGATCCTAGTCTGCACAGGATCTTCTGTTAAAAAAAAAAAGAAAAAAAGAAAAGCAAAAGAAAAAAGAAAAAAAAAAATCTCTTCCTAATTTTAACTGTAATTCTAATGGTTTAAAACAGGGTATCTCGTTGCTTTTTTAGCTTCTTGTTTGATTCTTCACGTGTCAAATCAAAAGTGTGATTTTACTTTAATGTTAAACGGTACTTTTACTGTTGTTGTGCTGATTATGGAGGACAGAAATTTCATACTGTTCAATTATAGAAACAAAACAATAGCCGATATCTCTTAGAACAAACAGCACTCAGAAACGCTTTTCTGGTGTTATTAATATTATTGTTATATATTTTTTTGGTTACAGCACAGTACAACTGCAACGGTTTCTTTCTTTTTTCCTTGATATGACATAACTACCTAACTTAACACATTGGTATGCAACTACTAGAATATTTTTTATTTGAATTGTTTATCCTTTTTTCTTCTCACAATGAAATATACTAAATATATACATTGAGGAAAAAAGTTTGGATTTTGGTTTTATTATTTAGAGTGATTTCTTCTTCTTCTTTTTCTTCTTCTTCTTCTTCTTCTTCTTCTTCTTCTTCTTCTTCTTTGTCTTCTTCTTTGTCTTCTTCTTCTTCTATTTGGGTATCATCCTGGCCACAAATAAGCTGTTAAAATAATTCATGACTCAAGTGACTCACTCAGTTGTGATCCAAATGGAGGCTCAAGAGCTTCAGAGTAGATATATGGTTATCCCCGGATGATCCATTTAGACGTGTGTTGACTTTATTAGAGTCTTGGGAGCACTAGAAGGACCTTTAGAGAAGACTCGAATGAAGCTGAACCTCTCCAACCAAAGTGAGAGAACTTTTAGTTATTATGTTGTTGTTGCTGTTTTTGTGTGTGTGTGTGTGTTTGAGTAACACAATCAACATTCGACAATCCTTAATTTTCCTTTCTTTTTTATTCTATAGAGTTATTTATTTCATTTTTTAAAAATGTGGTGTGATTCTTAGAGGTGTTTTCATATTTTATGTTGCATTAGCGTGTTTGTATTTTATGGCTTTATTTTTGTGGCAATCATTTCATTTTCAAACACAGAAGGCTTAATTCTATTTCCAGAGCAAGTCTCTGTTGTTGTTGTTTTTTCCCCTACCAAATTTCAAGTGGGCTGCACTGTTGTGTTTGATCCTTAACTGAATTGTCTTGACCGCAAAACGGAAGACGTTTGTACATATATTTTCTGCGTTTCATGAAACACTGTGTCTCTTCACGTCTTTTTTCGTGTGCTGAATAGACTTGTTGAGCAAAAGGCATGTCAACTGTTTTTAATCCCGTAAAAACCCGAGCGTTTTACTGCCAATATTGCAAATGTTGCGAATTCACCCACACTGGACAAATAAACAAGAGCAGGAACTTTAATCGACAACCTTTTCTAGTTTTTCTTTTTTTTTTTTTTGGGTTTGATTGTTTTTCAATTGATCCATCTGGTGCTTCTTTGTTGATTTTTTTTTTCAGATATTAGTATGCAAATGTGAAGGCATTTTTGGATTCTGAATTTTTAATTTGCAGAGTGCTTCTTGGTTGGTTATCATGCTGGCCAACAGATAACAGATAAGCTGTTGAAATTATCGACGATCCCCGTGACACGCTGTAATATCGCTCCGTCTTCAAAAGAAGTTGTAGGGCTGTCTGAGCAGTATGAATGATGAATTTCTGAAAGTCACCATTTTAAGATTTGAACACTGATACTGAAGCTTGCTCAGCTATCTCCTTTTATTTAATATCTCTCTAAGCGAGCTCTGTTTTTACACGTGGTTATCTTTTGGACTGTTTTATGTACTCGGTTACATTGTTTATTCGTTAATTTTTGTACATTATTATGCTTATGATTATGAATATTAGCGGTCCAAGCATTGAAGGTGTATACCTCTTCTTCTTCTTGTTATGGCAAGGATGTGTTTGGCAGAACTGTCTATTGAAAAAGTTGTGAAATTGATTGGGGAGGGTCTAAGAAAAATTCGGACAAACTTTTGGGCCAAGTGCTGAAAGCGCTCTAGTGCCACCACTGGGTCAAATTTGGGCCTAATTTGGAAATAGACTTATGGTTATAACTTCTTAACCATGTGTCCAAAATTGAACATCCAGCTAAGTGCCATTTTTTGCTACTCCTCCTCCATATTTTTCCCCCAATCTTCACTTAATTTGGCTCACATCATCTTGAGACCTGTCTAAACTTGCACAAAGGGGGGGACAAAGGACCAGACTTATTGGGAAAACATAAATAAATGAACAAATTAACAATTGTAGCGGGTCTGTGAATGTGCGACTCACTGAGTCTCAGTGCTTGGCCCCCGAAAACACTACTTGCAGCTTGAATTATTATTATTATTATTATTATTATTATTATTATTATTATTATTATTATTATTATTATTATTGCAAGTTAGCCTTCTTCAACTTATACAGTTGGTATCATTTGACATTCACATTACTAAAAATTCCAAAACATCTCGCACACACTCTTGCACACAACTTTCTTGCTTAGTCGCGTCTCTGTTCTTCTTCAAACGCGATATTGTTTCTATAGCAACAGCTCTTTCATATTCTCCGCATAATAATCAAATGCTTTTGATAAACCATTTAATAAACACGTTTTTACATAAGAAAGGAAAAAAAATCCTGTCATCAGTCATAATCAAAGGGGTGAAGGTTTCCTGTAAGGAGACGTTGATTTGATATTTAAGAAAGGAGTCTCCAGTGTCAGTAAACCTTCGGGGACAGGAAAGAGAGGCTGGTGAGGGAGTGACTGATTACAACTGCTATAACTTGTACTTTAAATGTACACAACCTTCATTGGAACTGAGATAAAAAGCGTTGTTCTGTTAATATAGTAAGAATTGTAATCGTTGGCAAATTGCTGTAGGAACAAAACCCTTCAGAACGTGCCGTTATTGGAAAATAATCAACGTTGTACGTGGTAAGAGGAACTCTGCTTCATCACACTGTGATGTGCCGTTAATTATTTTCCTATAACAGCACACGCCCAAGTGTTTTATTTCTTTAAAAAACTGCGATTTTCCAGAGATTGATCACCACTCCTTTTTTTTTTTGCTTTCAGGATTTTATGGCCTCCGTCTGATCTAAGGTTAGGAGTGTTATTGGTTGATGTGAACTTTGGCTTATAAGTGCACTGAACTTCGACCTGAGGGTTGCACTTTGATTTACGACTGATCGAGGACGTCTTGCTCTTTTGTGTGCTAGCTGAGCACATTCTTTTACACAGGCAGATACAGTGTTGTGTTGAAATTTGTGTTGTAAAGAGAATCTGAGGTGTGTGTTTGTGTGGGAATGTGTGTGTGGACTGAACGTGATTCAGTGATGAAATATTTTGGAGGAAATTCCATTCATTGCTGTGTTAAAATAAAAAAAAAACACTCATATTTTAGTCAACTTTGAGTAACTTTTTTTTCTCTTTTTTTCATCATTGGTCAATTTCTGTCTCTGTTTGTTCAATTGCAACACCGTCATAAGACCAGCCCAGACAAGCGTTTCCACAGAGTAAACACTTGCTCCTTGCTGCCCTTTTGAACTGTATATGCCCCCTTTCTCTCTCTCTCTTTCTCTCTCTCTCTGGAATCGAAGTACCAGCCATAACATAAACCTCAGGCACTCGGGAACACACGGCATCAATAACAGCTTTGGCACAAGCAGACAGAACTCACTTACAGTGCTGTAACATCCCATCGTGTTCCAGCTCCCTGTTCCTGTCACCGGGCAGCTCTGTAACTGAAGAAAATTTATCTAGAAGCATTAAGCTACGCACTTGGGCTGTATGACATATTACTAGAGGAGTTTATAGAGTGTTAGGATCAGTGAGGGGATTTAGGCTAAAAGTTTTTTTTTTCCCCTGAAATATTTGCAAAAGCCGTGCAGTGTAGAACTGGTAGTAGGCCTACGAGATAGAATTTGGAGCTTCGACGTGCACAAGTGCAGAGGTTGTCAGGCAAGAGTTCACCGAATCAGCGTGTTCTTCATAAATAAACACCAGACCTTCAATGGACAGGAAGTGGATTGTGCGGCAAATGTGTTTCTATAGGCGATGAAGTTTAATCAAATGAAAATATTGGCAAAAAAAAAAAAGCCGTTGCTTCCTTTTTAAGAAAATTGTTTATTTGCTGCATGCTCATTTCCTTCAGTTCCCTCAAGGACCCCCCCATAATGTAGGCCTATGCCAGGACGATTATCTGCGTTTGACCCCGGAGCTGAGGACGTGAGTTTTCAGAGCAAGAATTTCTTTGTGTTTAAAGCAGCACATATTTATGGAAACATGCTTGCCAGGTTGCGTATCTGCCGGCTTGGAACGAAACAAATTACAAACCATGCTTTGAATATTTAAGGCTGGCAAAATGAAAGAACAAATATTTATTTTGCTGGAAATTTATGGTTGGCACAAGACAGCGCCTGTATCCAGGGAGAACCCAGTGCCGCATACAAACACAGGTTCGTCCTTATTAAAAAGTTTGAATCCAGTTTCTTTCCATTTCAGTCATCTATAAGTACATTTAAATCACTAAATGATTAAATAAATACATTTACTGCAGCTGGATATTACAGGGATGTAGTATAGATATAAGGAGTAAAACACTTGGGCTATGCTGCTATAGGAAAATAATCAGCGACTATGTTTACATGGACAGCAGTAATCTAATTATTGACCTTATTCTGAATACGATAATATTCTGATTAAGGTGTTTACACGAGTCGCTTTTAGAATATTCCGTTCATGTACCCGTTTTACATGTTATAGGACATAGATCGATTAATGGCACACATCATTACGTCACCGTGCCACGCCGTCTGACGTCCCTCCAGAATTTCACGTATGGACATACAGGTCGTCTTCGTTATGGTACCGTATACAGTTTTGGGTGTTTTTAGTTTGAATTTTTACGAACGCTTCGAGTGCGGTTAATTATTTACCATGCTATACGTGCAAATAGACGACTGCTTGAAGCCGTGGGCTGTGTCGAAAACCGCATACTTATCTACTATATAGTAGGTGAAATATATGTATCTTGTATTCATCACACCCTGTATTTGTGACAATATTCATCACGTAAAGCTGAACAGCATTGTATTTCATGTGTTGTGTTCATGTGCAGTTTTAAGCATACAACACAGCAGTTAACTGAAGCGCACATCTGCATTACACGAACTAGTTAACTGAAAAAGCTGAACCCCTGAAAGTTAATGTATAATTCGCATACTGTATATATTTATATATTATTTATACATTTAATGCGGTGGGGGTGAAAATAAAAAAAAACAAGTTAGTTCCTGTTATCACTCATTATAGCAGCTATCAAAAGCATTTCTTTGGCTTGAATGGAATTTTTAATGAACAAACAAATTACAAATTTAGTTGGTTCTAATTCCCAAAATATGAATAAAAAAAATGAGTTTTCATTGATCACATGTACATTACAGCGAAATTCTTTTCTTCACATACCCCAGCATGTCAGGAATTTGGGGTTGGAGCACAGGGTCAGGCATGATACAACATCCTCTGAAGGAGAGGAGATTAAGGCCTTGCTCAAAGGCCTAACAGTGGCAGCTTGGCAGTGCTGGGACTTGAACCCCCGACCTTCCAATCAGTAACCCAGAGACTTAACCGCCAAGCCACCACTGCCCCACAATTAGTAGCCTAAGGTAAACCACTGCAACCCTTACAAGGCAGTTACAAAGGCTGCTGTAAATTTTAATTTTAGTGAATGTGGTCTTTCTCTCTCCACTGAGCTTCATATTTGTCCGCTTGCTCTTTTTTTTGTGTCCTGGACTGATCTCAGTCCTGATGTACACCTCATTAATTAACTATATCATTAACTATATCATTCCGTTCATTCCGTATAAAGTATTCATATTTGGTTTTATTCAGGATCTAGATTATAGGAACTGAAACAGTAACTGATCCTGGCTTGGTTTCACAGAACAAAAACAAAACATATTTGCTGAAGGGCATGTGCGAAGGGGCAGAGCTGGAAACATATGCAAAGTCGTTCATTCATTAGCTACTTCCTGCAACTGAGTCAAATCAGACTCGAATTGCTTTCTCACTGCAAATGATTTGATGCAGAATATTTCAATGATCATTTGCACAAAACCTTCCCAGCTACCCAAACGAACTGTACCACACACAAGAGATTCAATGGACCAAATTGTGCAAATGTAAAATAAATAAATAAATAAACAAATACAATAAAATAAAAACAGCCTTAGAGCTGATAATACAGAAAAATAGTTTGGCTCATTTCAACTTTCCTGGCTTTCCTGCTCTTGGAACTCAAGATTTATCCAGTGAGTAAGAAGGTCAAAACGTCACGCTCCCATCTCGGGTTGAAAGTCCACGTATCAGCCAGGGTAAACAGTACAACAACCTAAGGACCGACTGTGGTAAAGCTGGACGTCTCAAGCTCTATAACTGCTCCCCGGGAGGGTTCTCTACCTGATCTCAGTTCAGTCTTTGCTAAACTGCCAGAGGATGTGATAAGATCACAGCCATTTGTGGTTTCCTAGAAAGATTTAGCTCCATTTCCACCAAACTGTTTATGAAATAAACATACTTCACATATTCCTATTTGGTAACACATACAGGAGCTGTTAGAATAGCAAGTTAAAACACATGCTGTAACTGCTTCTCCATTTAACAAAGACCATGGAATCCATTTATAAGGTATAAATTGAACCATTTAGAAGTGTAAAGATTAACAGGATTATGCCTAACCATATACCAGAGATGTAGTAGTCATGTCACCTTCGGAATTTTTCAATACTCATTTTTGTATACTTGTTTGGCACGCGTTTCATTGGCCAAGATGATTTCGAATCCAAAAGAAAACTAAGAACTTAAAACATTTTGAATACCTGCACAAGTTCCTACCCAAATATCAAGGATGTCTTGGTTACCAACTTGCCAACAAGTACTAATTTAATTTATAAAGACTACATTGTGATGGTGTTGAATCACAGTGCATTAACCCTCTGTGCTCCAGGGGCGCTGTATCATGGCTGACCCTGCGCTCTGACCCCAATTTCCTGACATGCTGGGGTATGCAAAGAAAATAATTTCCCTGTACTGTAATGTATATGTGATCAAAAAGACTCATTATCATTATTGGAATCAGATTCTGAAACAATGACATGAGCATTGCAGTCAGTGAATATTTGCTCGTTCAGTGCAAGCAAACCCTATCTTTCATCAGGACAAAGACTCGTTTAGCAAATCTAGCAACATAGCTGCAACCTCTTGTGCTAATCTGCTAGCACTAGGACAGAGCACCTCCCAAATTCTTCTAGGAGGGCTTGCCATTCTCAAGATTCTTGAGGAACATATGGTTACCTGGTAACATTTGTTACCGAGTCCAAGTATATTTAGTGTTTTCAGGCTTGACTCATGGAGCCAGCCCAGGTGAAAAGATCAGTTGTTAAAAATATGAAATGTATACAAACTTCAGTTGTTTCTTGAAGCAGAACTGATTTATTGTCTTTGTCGCCAGGAATTTGGGTCTTGCAAAGTGATGGAAGTACACTAAAGCCAGAGCTATTAGATCAAGGGAAATCATGTGGACACAACCAAGTCTGAAGATTATTTGAAGGTACAGACCACATCCTTAATGAAATGGCATGGAGAGTGATTGTCTAAATGTAAAATGTCAGGAGAACTCTGAGAACTTGGACCCTACTTAACTAAAGACTCTTGGGTAGGACTTGTTAAATTGTGGGGAGGAAATGTGGGGGTATTGGGTGTGGAAATGTCGCCACTAGTGAAGAAAGTGAGAGATGGGAATTTATAGGTTAACTAGGAATAAGGAGCTTCAGGCTTATCTTTCTCCCAAGCGTCCAAGTCAAATGATCTGCTTTTAGCGAGGCAGTCATTAGGAGTGATACTTTCTTTATATTCTGGTGTCATGTGTAAAGATTTATTGCCAGGATGTTCTCTTGGATGCTCCCTGAACCCAGGTAGCCTATTCTGACTGACAAAGGAGTTGGAACAAAACTTCCCACCACACCAGAGTCAAATCAGGGCTGAAACGTGTTGATGATAGATGTCTACATGATAGGAATATGCTGGAAATATGACATTTCATTTACGTGCATAGACTAATTTAATGCTCTCATGAGCCTTGTTGAACTTTGCAAACCACTCAACAGCAGTGTCCAGAACCTCCTCAGTTTAAGCACGTTTGTCTGTCTTGTCAAGTTATCTGAGTCATTCCTAAAACAAATTCCCATCTCTGGAAGAAGCTGGAAGGTGTTTGGGCATGGAAGCTCTTGAGTATATTGTTTGCTTAGAATGTAAATGGATAGAAATGGAGATAAGATGGTCTAAGATCATGGAGTCATCATGACAGTCAATTCAAGTGTGAGATAATTGGGCTTTTGTTTGTTTCGTAATATGCCTTTGTTTTGATCCTGTTTACAACCATGTACAGTCATTGGTTTGTTCCCCAAATGTGTGCACCTGTTCTGTGTCTTGCTTATTTAGACCCAGAATTTTATTTGCCTCAGCCCAAAGTCTTATTGTGATATAAGTTTAAAAAAAAAAAAAAAAAAAAACTTTTATACCACGATTTCCAGAGTGCTTCATTTCTCTATTTTGTGTTTACTGGGTTTGATTCTCAATCATGCTTCTGTTTATGTAATATAACGAATATCCTTGAATATCCAGCCTGTATATTGACATAGGTCAATATACAGGCTGGATATTCAAGGATATTCGTTGGACATTCGCTATGGATTATGATGATGAATCATGTATTACTCACAATAAAACCTACTCACCACACAGTACGTACACCAGTTGGATTTCTTCCTGTAGCCCATGACAGAAGACCACTTGTTTTTATCTACTTAGCTCATAGTCCAAGGCTGACCTTTTGCCCTGAATACATTTCATTCCTTTGCAGTGTTGTCAATGAGGAGTTAAGTAAAAAAGATGAACACAAGCAAAGTTCTAGCATTTTAATGTCTGGTCACCTTCAAAGGTGAAAAAACGACATTTGGAGATTTAATTTCGACGAGCATCAATGACATTTTGCCGCAAATATAAGGTTTCTTAACAGTACACTGATAAATTATGTTATATGCAGAAAGACAAAATTTTGGCTAAAATCACATTAATTTTTTTTTTAAATCCTGGCTGTTTGCCAGATTTAAGCATCTGCAACATCTGATGGGTTTTCTCAGAAAGTTGGCTAAGTAGATACATAAGAAATGACTTCATATTACTAACTACAGTATATCATAGTGTGCAAAACTTTGTTAGCTATTTTTATTTTTTGTGAGTCAGTTTTGTTCATTGTTGCTCCTAGACACATCCACCTCATTAGACCACCATCAACAAGTCCAAGACCAGGAATTGTTGAGATTGAGTCTTAACGGGGTCAAGATCAAGTCCAAATGAAAGCAAGTCAAGATTGAGATGTAAAATTTTCAAATTCTTATCCAGGCCAAGCTTTTACATTGACATTTGTGCATTTCACCAATGATTCGGCTGTTTACTAGAAGAAGGAATGACTTAGTGTCAATCTTTGCACATGTGACAAAAAAGAACAACACGAACATTAATTTGACTAACTCAATTGAAACCAAGACAAGTGTAAATCAATACCCAACATGTCCCGAGATAACAACCGAACTTACGGCCCTACACCCCTTCACAGTATCGTTATAACGACAGTAATATTTCAAGCCTTTGATTACTTACATTCTATTAACATGAGGATATGAACATTACTATGCAGTATTAATCATTAACACTGTGAATTCACTGAATGTCTTGGGCATCAGGATTTCATAAACGTAATTATTTCCCAACTGCAAAAAGTACACACTTACTACAGAGCTCTCGGGGAATGTTGAGGTTCTAGGGTAACATTAGCGATGCACTCAATGAGCTAAACGTGAAACAGATGTGACCTGACAGTAATATGTGGGAGTTTCACAGATGCATCTAAGCAAAGTGGGTCACTTCAGATGAGTCTTGCAAATCAAGCCATCAGTTAGAATCAGTGCTACTACGCAAATGAGAAAGTGCAGAGCCATCGGCGTCTGAGCTTCGAGTTCAGTTTCATCCACGTTTCTAAGAGCGCTGCTATTCAGTCATCAATTATACAACTTAGCCCAGGTGAGAGACGGCAAAACGCAACAAGTTCTGTTAGGAAATCTATATACCGTTTACAGAAACATTTCAAAAGTGAAACTGACCCTTTTTGTTTACACTAAAAATCCTTTTTATTTTCACTTTACTTATCGTTTCACACATTTTTCACATGCATTTGTTTTGATTCACACGTGATTTTTTTCCACAATTCATTTATTTTTATGTGATTTTTAAACGGTTCATTTTCACACGTAAGATTTTTACACCGTTCGTTAATTTTCGGATTTTTTTTGTTACAATTTGCTAATTTTTACTTGATTTTGACACAATTTTAAAATTCTGTATGCAATTTTTTACAATTCATTTTCGCGTGTAAGATTTTTACACAGTTCATTCATTTTCAGATTTGTTTTTACAATTAATTAATTTTCAAATGATTTTTATGCAATTGTTTAATTTTCGTATGTGATTTTTTTAAACAATTCTTTAATTTTCATGTGCAAGTTTTGCATGCAATGTTGCATGTCTTTTATTTTCAACTGTAATTTTTTTACAAGATCTTTTTTTCTACATGTGATTTTTCACAGATAATATATTTTCACAGGATTTTTTTACACAATTAATTAATTTTCCATAAATTTTTACATGATTAATTTGTACACATGATTTTTACATGATTCATTTATTTTCACGTGACTTTTACATGGTTCATTTTCACATGTAATTTTTTTCACAATTCAATTATTTTCAAGTGATTTTTTTTTCACAATTAAAGTTAGCTTTAACTCATTTTTACGTGATTTTTTACAGTTCATTTATTTTCTACATGATTATTTTTGTGATTTTTACACAATAGCTTATTTTCATATATGACTTTTACACAATTCATTTCTTTTTGCACATTATATTTACATTACTCATTTTTTATACAACTAACTCATTTCAACTGTGATTTAGATTGTCAATTAATTTTCATGTTTTTACATGACAATACATTTCATGTTTTTTTTTACATGACTCATTAAATTGAATAGTTGACACCTTATTAATTAATTTGTGTTCATTTTTAAGGTGAGGCATGTGGTTTCATTTTTCACATCCACAATTCTCTCTTACTTGTGTTATTTACATGATGTTACTTGCGTTCATGTTGTTTTTCCCCATGTGATCCCTATGACTATGACTCAACAATCATATGTGAAAAATATATCATCGTGATTTTTCTGTAAAACTGGGGTCTATAGAGATAGTGAGGTTGTTAATTGTAAAACTAAGACAGGTATAATATATGAAAGTTTGGAGACGGAGCAGAGTAACAGAGCAGAACGGGATTGTGGTGTACATTAGGAAAAGAAGGAAGGGCAAAAGTCCATGTCCTCACTCTGTGAAAACGGAAGACCTAGCATTCGTCACAACTGACAACTGGCTCCATCGTGGCCTTAAGAAATGATACAGCGTACGTGACATCCACGTTACTAAGAGCTCTGTTTTCCTTTTTCTGAAGACTTTGACTGCAGTGGGTTTCTGTATGTTTTGTGTGTGCTAACCCTGAGGAAAAGTTCAAATGCAAAGAAGGAAGCGAACTCCCCTCAGCACTGATAAGTTCCACTAACAAAAACAGAAGTCCTTTCAGTGTTCAGGTGAGGATAATAAATGAGAACGGGAACAAGTTTTTCGAAATGGTTTAACTCATTATCAGTATGTTGTAGGAAAGTTAGCTTGCCAGAATTTCCCCACCCTTTCGGTTTTCCAGCCTGTTTGATCCTTTGACTAGGAGTTGAATTTGACTGAACCCAGGGATGAACGAAACTTGAGTAATTGTACTTAGCTACTATAATTAGGAATTACAATATTTTGGCAAATTTATTGTTATTGAAACTAAATGTACCTGTACTAATGTAGTTAGTAAATTTAGTTAGTTAGTTAGTACATCTATCCGTGTGTGAATATCGATAATCCACAGTTTTGAACTTGACGATGAGCACCCCAAGCCCTACCTCAGTAAATTGTTTCAAAATGCTGAAGTAAATAAAGACTTATACAAAAGACGTGTGTCCTCTCCAGAAAGCATTAGCTCCTAATCTAATCTAATGGACTAATGTACTCCATCATGTTGAGGTAAATATTTTATAATTTTCTAACATTAACTGGTTATATTTCACTAATTAAATCCATTTGTTGTTTTTGTTTGTTTGTTTTGCTAATGTCTGGTTAGACTAGCCTCAATTCCAGTAGCTGACATTTTTGGCTAGGCTGCGATTCAAATTCTAGGTATTGTAAATATTGTAAACTGAATGATATTTTTAGGAAAAAGAGTGTACTTGCTTTAAAACAAACAAACAAACACACAAATAACAGTTCTAAGTAATGTAAGTAATAAAAGTGACTTTTTTATATGAAAACACCACTAATTTCATGAGTTAAAAACATTGAAAATAGCAACTTACGTAAGATTAGTAAGATTTTGATACGTTATCTACACGTTTGTCCACCCCTGTGAACCCACGTGCGTTTGAAGTTTTTCGAAATGGTTTAACTCATTATCAGTATGTTGTAGGAATGTTTGCTTCTATGTTTACTTGATAGACATAGAGTATGTCGTGTATATTAGCATTCCTAACATTCCTAGATTTCTTCAGGTACACATCTCAGTGCAAATACACTACCGAATACCTGGCGGTTGCAAAACAGAGATGATTCCGCTGTACAAGGGACGTCCTCTCTGCTCAAGAATTTTTTCTTCACTGAGGTAGTTTTTCTACCTGTGGCCTCATGATTCAAATTCCATGTTGACTCACTTTGTTTCATTTGCACAGTTTCTAAGTTTTAACTCATACAAGCGTTCTCTGGATTCGAGATAATAATCCTAGCTTCCTCTCGCATTAAACTGTAATTTTATGACTAGACATTTTGGAAGATGTTTCCCTACATTTCCCCCCCCCAGCAATTTCATGATTATCGCAACAGAAACTTTACGTAGGTTAACGCCAAATGTTTATTTGCCTGTCTTATTTGTCCGAGTTGTATTTGCAGCCAAACCTGATCCACGCCCCTTGACTCAGTGAATCTTTTCATGACGTCATGACCGAGATTCGCTCCTCTCATGTTCAGAGGACAAGAATGAATATTTTGTACTTGTGTCTTTTTACATGATGTTTTTTTCCCTTCGAGTGGTTTTTAAACATCTGTGAATTGTTGAAGTCCTCGCCTGTAACCAGGATGAAAAATTTGGTGAGGTCCACGCTGCAGAAATGTGTCATAATTAATATACCACAAGGCTGAATGTGTCAAAATATCTTCTAGCTTTCTCCCAAGTTTCTAAATATTAAATACTGTTTCTAAATATTAAAAGGAGCACGTTGAAGAAGAAGTCCTTCCCAAGAATGTTCCAGTTCAGCCTTTTTTTTACCCCTCCCCTTCAAAAAAAAACAACAACTATAAGACATATCATGATTATTTTTTGCAAAATTATCACAGTAAACTGATTCTGTGTTAAATAACTATATACATATATATATATATATATTGCGAAAGTATTCGGCCCCCTTGAACTATTTGACCTTTTGCCACATTTCAGGCCTCAAACATAAAGATATAAAACTGTAATTTTTTGTGAAGAATCAA
>JAFFST010053455.1:0-11252 GCA_022414735.1 Noturus placidus
GGCCTGAAATGTGGCAAAAGGTCGAACAGTTCAAGGGGGCCGAATACTTTCGCAAGGCACTGTATAAGCTTTGGGGAATTTCCACAAAAATAAAAATCTGTATGAGTGTCATTCGGTAAAGCTTGTGGTGAACAATATGGCAAGCCTAGTAAGTCTTGATCTGCAGATAGCAACCTACACTGAAGGAGTAATTGAAATTAAATTACTTCCCAGTGTTCCTGAAAAAGTGCCTGTGGTGGAAATATGGAACAGGTTTTCACACAAAATCGAGCAATTTTGCCCACAACAATCACAAAACTAAACTCCACGCAATCCTGTATGGACTTACTAATGAAAAGCATCCCCACCACATGATGCTACCACAACCATGGTTTTCTCAAGGTGATGGGGGGGGGGAAGGCTGAGTTCAGTATTCCTTCCAAAATGCATTATTTAACACCGAAAAGGTGAGGATACAATTCTGTGCTAAATGTTAACATAGAATCTAAGATTCCAGTAGAAATCTTTAACATCTAATCAGCTGCCTCCAGTCAGTCTGTAATTGTTCTGAAAATGCTGAGGATACCATTGATATGTTAGTTTATTGTGGTGTAATTTATTGCGATATCGATATTATGTCATCTCATTGCCTACTGCTCAAACCATCAACAATTTTTATTTTTTTTATCCCCCTAGTAGAATTTGGTTTAGATCAGTCAGTAGTTTGGAGAAGGTAAACATTTTAGGTTGTTTATGAGATTTTGATGCTTGTAGTCCAAACACACTGAGGTCAAAGATGATGTTGTAATTCCAAGCACCAACTTCTGATTTGAGGCAAATGCACTGACCTAAACTCCAAGGCTGTTTACTCGGATATCAGAAATAAGGCAATTGTTGGAACAGAAGCAGAGCTCGATGAGCAGCAGCAGTAGCCTGAAACAAGAGTGCATTTGGAAAATGGGTCAAAATTGGCCCTGAACTCTCATGAGCTCCACGCAACATTGCCCAAATTGGACCTGATTGCTGCGAATTTGCTGGTCAAAACAAGTCTTAGGCACGCAAAGAGATTGTAAAGCGCTAGTAGCCTTCATCAGGCAAAAATCTACACTGGAGCACCATATCAACACCAAGCACCGACACTAATCAATCTCTCTTGTATCTTTTCTTTTGTTTGTAAGATGGGCTTTACAGTGCTTTTGCCCTCCTAGTACTCCTAGTCATTGTGGCTTTTTAATGCCAGTACTAAGCAGTATAAATACCAAGACTGAGAACACCATTTATTTATTTATTTATTTTTTTTACCTTTTGTGTTGATCAGCTACACTCAGGCAGCGCTTCCCCCACCCCCATAGTTTTCTATTCCCCCTCTGATCTTTTGTCTACAGACAGTGCTGAAATCTCTCCCTCTGCCTCTCTCATCCCCCCTAGGTTGTTCCATCCGCTCCAGCAGTGGGGGACACTGATTATTCAGACCCATTCGATGCTCGTCCAGACCCACGAGCCCATCTCAGCTGGGAGTCCGGTTCCGTAGAAAACAGCAACAGCTACATGGAACCGTTCGAGGCCCAGAGAGTCATCACGGGTAAGCTGATTCACTATTCCACAGCCCCTAAGAGTTATATACCATACAGAGAGCATGGAGAAGTACATTGGGAGCCGTTTAAAGCACAAAAATACATTGCCGGAAATAGCATTTACTCAGGAGAGACTAGGCAGAGCTGTGGGAGGACACAAGTTACAAGAACACTGGCTATTTCAGTAGCTGTACAGGTTTGAATTGTGCATTCAGAGCTTTTATCAGCATTACTGTCAAGCTGTCAGTTTAATTCTGAGAAGAAAGACGTTTTTGGAAATTGGAGTCTAATTGAAGGGGAATCTAATTGAATTTCCAGTTGTAATTTCCAATTAAACTGTCTTGTTTGTTTAAATGGAAACTAGCAAAGCAGTGCAGTTTCTGTTAGAGCCCTGTTTCTCCATAAAATCTGTCAAGACTTTATTACTAAATAGTTTCTTTATTGCCTAATCTTACGACGGTTGTGCATAAAATATGCACAGGGCTGTTGAATTCTCGATTCTGATTGGCCGATGGATGTTCTGAGGTGTGCAGTTATTTTTCAGTAAATATACAGCTAAGGTAGTTCCAGTCAGGTCTTGACTGCATCACAGTTACAAATCACTTTGCTGCTGAAATAATTTGCAAAGTTAGCCTACTGTTCACTACAGCGTACACATTTAACAACAATCAAAATGACATAAAATGTAGCTTTTCCAGAAATAAATCAGGAATAATCGACGACGGGCCATCGAATAATTAGAAAAACAATGCACATCTGAGGTGGTAACGTGGCCTCGAGGCGAAGCGGAGAACTAATAGAAAATAATGCACAACCAAGGTGTAACGTGGATTCTTCTCTAATAAATCAATGGCCTGTTGTCAATGACTCCTTACTTAAAATGCATAGTAGCCTTAAATCAACAGTGATAATGTGATAGAACATTAAATTATACCATGATTCACTTTTACTTTTTCTTCACTCCTATAAATAAGAGAAACCCTCTACCTAAAGGCGTTCTTAAAGCCAACAAGCTGGTTATGTTTCCATGCAGAGCTGCAGCACGGCTCGGAGCATGGCCACACTGTCTCTCGGGGAAGCCCACAGCTCTACGACAGTCCATATGAAGAGCGTGGTCACTACAGGACCGGTTTCCCAGATGATGAGCGGGAGAATCGATTGCCCCAAGATGACGAAAGGCCTGCAGATGAGTATGACCAGCCCTGGGAGTGGAAAAAGGAAAACATCTCCAAGGCATTAGCTGGTGAGCCCTGCCATATGCCAGAGTTGTGAACCAAAACCCCGAATCATTTGTAGCGCTTCTACACAAAACAGTGTGACGAATCCAACCTGTATCCTGGGCGATTGCATCGCTCCTTTTCCTGTCGCATAGCACTACTGAAGAATGTTCTTTCGAAGGTTATCTGATGGTAAATTGACGGGCAAATGTACAGTGGGGGTTTGGTTGAAAGCTTATGATCCTTTTAGACTTTTCTACACTTTTGCATAAATATGACCTAAAACTTCATCAGATCTTTACAGAAGTTCTAAAAGTAGACAGAGAGAACCCAATAAAACAAATGAAACAAAAATATTATACTTGGTCATTTATGTATTCAGGAAAATTATTTAATATTACATATGTGGTGAGTGACAAAAGTATGTGAACCTTTGCTTTCGGTATCTGGTGTGACCCCCTTGTACAGCAATAACTGCAACTAAATGTTTTTAGTAACTGATGGAAACTGAAGAGAGTAGCAGTCGTCTTGAATTTCCTCCATTTGTAAACAATCTGCCTGACTGTGGATTCGGTGGAGTCCAAACTCTTTAGAGATGTTTTTTTTTTTTCCTGCCTCATGAGCTTCAAGAACTCCAAATCCTCAGAAACCTCCTCTGTTCGTGCCATGATTTACTTGCACAAACGTGTTGTGAAGATCAGGATTTGATCGGTCCCTGTTCCTTAAATAAAACAGGGCGTTCACTCACACCTGATTGTCATCCCATTGATTGAGAAAAAAAAACCTGACTATTATTTCACCTTCAAATTAACAGCTACTTATCCTAGAGGTTCACATACTTTTGCTACTCATTGATAAGTAATATTGGATCATTTTCTTGAATAAATAAATGACCAAGTATATTTTTCTCTCATTTGTTTAATTGGGTTCTCTCTGTCTACTTTTATGACCTGTGTGAAAATCTGATTATTTTAGATCATATTTATGCAGAAACATACATTCAAAAGGGTTCACAAACTTTCAAACACCATTTATTTAGGTCATTTCACAGTTTGATCTCTTTGCAGTGTTAACTTGTGCTTCTTGTGTTACTCGTATTGTTTTTGTACTAGTGTCTTAAATTATTAAGTGCAACTGTGCAGGCTCTTCTGCCCTCAGCTCAGTGAGCAGGCAGTGTGTCTGACAGATCGGGAGGGTTAAATCAGGCTGACAGTCCTTCAGAGTCATGAGTCACAGCAGGATCAGGAAGAGACTTGTCCAAGGACTTACGGATGCAATATATATGTTCCTGTTCATGGTCTGCTAGTTCAAGACTTTTTACTGCACCAGTTCCTGGATTCATGTATAATCACAAGAGTGTGTAGTAAACTACTGATTTATAATACCAAATAGAATTAGTAGGCTACCCTATGTGTTTCAGCTACATCATAAAAACCCCTACCTTGATGCATTACATGTATTGCATGTATTACATGAGGTCTGCAAAGAGTAGAGGAAAAGTATGAGATAGAACAGGACATCTCAAATTGAATCGCAAATACACTAGTCGTTATTAGTCTTCACTAGTCACTACTAGTCACTCGAGAAGGAGAAAATATAAAGCCTGAGTTGGTGAGAGAGAGAGAGAGAGAGAGAAATGAGGTACAGAAGGGCAAGTAGGGTTTTAAAAATGAAACACGTATAGAATTTGATTGATAGTCTGTCAGTCAGGATAGATGAACATCCCAGTTATCCCTGAGGAAGAACAGCTGCCAGAGAGATGATGTGATCATATCTCAAAAATCATAGGGTTCATTAGTCTTGATTTGGTCATGTTTTGGTCATGTTTTTTTAGAGTAGGAATGGCTTCCTAACATTTTTTTTTAATTTTATGAATTGTTCCATTGAAGTTCTGGACATGTTTGTTTGTCTGCCTTGGCTGAAGGTTGTTGTTGTCTGTGTGTTTTTAGTACAGTTTGATGGTGGCGACTGGGAGCGCTCCACACTGCCCCACACGGGCCAGCACCGGAGAACTGGACCATCCAGAACCAGTCCTCCATCCAGCAAGGTCACCAGTCTACGCAAACCCAGTGACCTCCACACCATCCTTGGGGAGAGGGTGGACCCTATATTACCTCTGGAACAACAAGTGTATGTACTACAACTGTGTTGATGTTGTTGTTTTTCCCCCTGAAAGGTGACTGAATGTGTGTCTTAAGTAGTCTTGACAATACATTCCTGCATGTCAATCAAGCACTTGTAATTATTAATTTATTCCTTTGTCATTAGTGAGCTACGGAACCACCATGCTTATAAATATGTTTATAAAATGTTTTAACCAATCACAGTGCATAGCATTAAGTTTAACATGGAAGAAGTGCTTGGATTGATGGTGCTCCTTTGAGCAATTTGTCAATTAGTAAACCAGTATGTATTACTGTTGAAAGGTGATTTTAATATATATATATATATATATATATATATATATATATATATATATATATATTAGGGGGAAAAAAGAAATGTTGTACCAAATTTGTTGCCATTGATTTGTTTCTAAAATGAACACAAAAAAGAATATAACAATAAGGACTAAAGATTAGACTAGGGACTGACCTTTTTGCATTTTCACTTCAATATTATCAAATTTTGCATTGATTAGAATATAAATAATATGCTTTCTCTTTGTATTGCATTTATGTAAAAAAATTAAATAAAAAAGCAACAAAAAAAGACTGTTAGTACAATTTGTTGAGGAAAATAGCATGCGTTTTCCTTTCGTAGTCAATATATTTGGTTTTTTTTTTTCATTGTTGCAACAAAACTATACAGTTAGATATAGAAACAAAGGCTGCATCATGCATGTCTCTGTGTTGTAGGTGGTACCATGGTGCACTGACGCGCTCTGAAGCTGAGAGTCTGCTGACACTGTGTAAAGAATGCAGTTACCTGGTGAGGAACAGTCAGACAAGCAGAAACGACTATTCTCTCTCCCTCAGGTACCACAAAGTAGTTTTGTTCCTCCATACATACCTTAGATACCACACCTCTTAGTGACTAATCATCTCCTACTACAGAAACTTTAGCTCAGTGCGCATTTGTCTCCTAATATACAGCCTCTTATATGCTAGAGTTACATACTCCTATTCCCACTCAGTGGGTTAATGTACTCACAGTAATGGCGTATGCTGTCTTTCTCTCTCTCTCTTTCTCAAAGTGTTAGACCCCTGCTGTTATTGCTTGTTAATCAGCATGTATCTGCCAAATCACCAGTTAATCCTGCCCAGATGTTCACTAAGCAGCAAGGGCATCTGGTGTCTTTTCATCTAGAACTTTGCTTTGTTTCGTGTTGTGTACTGTGTTAACGTGGCATCTTAGCATTCAAAGTCTTCAAAGCTGCTTAGGTTCCTCTGATGTTCTGCCGACACTATTGAAGCTAATATAATGATATCGTAAGGTGTTCTGTAGAAGCTGTGTAGAAGCTTGGAGAGGTCTGTGGTTCAGATTGAGTAGTTTGGTCACCACATATCAGTTATGCGTGATGGATATTATCGAGATTGGGTTGTGAAGGATGTCGAAGCCAGCACAATGCACAGTAATTAGCATGCCTAAATAGTAATCACACCAGTGGAGTAGTAGTATGGTAAGTACAGAGTTTGGGGCACAGCCCAACAGAAATCCGAAGAAGCTTGCTAACAGCTTACAGTCTCACATTCTCTCACTCTTTCTCTGTCCTTATTGGCTCAGGCTCCCACAGTCACCACGATGACGGACTTCTTTTCTTTCTAAAGTTTATGTATGATGCCGTATCTGAGATGGTGTGTGACGTGTGTGTTATCCCCCAATCCAAACTGAAGTATTGTTCCTGGATTGCCAGGGTGACTCACAGCTGCTCTTGAATAGCATAGTATACAGTGTTTTTTTTTTCCCTTGTCTTAATAATTATGGAATTAGTTTTTGTTTGTATGTACGTTTGTTTTTTCAACAGAAGAAAACCCAAGGCACCATAGCTTAAGCTTTTTTTAACATGAAGAACCGGAAAACCTCCAGTATAGCTATTTTTGTTGTTAACTGGTTAAAGTTGTTTTAAAGAAATACTGTATACTTCAAATATAACATACAGTACCCATATAAATTTAAAAAGTCCCACTCAATGTTCAACGATAATTTTATTCTCAGTGCCTGGTTGCCATGCAAAAACCAATCTAGTCCTTGAAAACGAAACGCATTTTTCCCCATTCGTTGCTGTCTTCTTCCACCCTTCCTCCTTTTTTTTTTTTCTCCCTCCGTTTGACCTTGCTTTCTTCTCCTCCTCCCCCCATCTTCCGCTCTCACTCCCCATGTCGTCAATACACTGTGAGAAGGATAATCCTGCAAAGCTGCTCTTTGGGGGAGCCAACATTCAGAGGCGCAATACCCCTCTCTCTCTCTCGCTCTCTCTCTCTGCCTGCTCTTTGCTTAATCATTAATCGTCTCTTTACTTCTTTACATAGCACCTTTCATTAATTTCTTCAAAGCTAGTTCTAACATGTTTCTGCGTTCTTGTCAGCACTTTACGCCTGAACTGATGGCTTATAACTGCAGGCAAATTCCATTCAAATTATTTTTAGAGATGAGCCTACGGAGCGAGGTCTTGTCAGCCATCCGTCTGTGCCTTATTGCCCCCCCCCCTTTTTTTCTTCTCTTGCTCTTTCCTCCATCTGTTTTTGTTTTTGCTGTTTAATTATTCACCAGTAGGTGTTGCATTTTTCACTGTCTTTTCAGGAGCTGTCACGGCTTCATGCATATGAAGTTCTCTCAGTCGCGTGATGGGAAGTACATCCTCGGCGAAAACAGTCCCCCCTTCGACACAATTCCAGAGGTCATCTACTTCTACACCACCCACAAGCTACCCATCCGCGGTGCAGAACACCTCTCTCTGCTCTTCCCTGTGGTGGTCCAGACTCTCTGAGAACATGCACAGCTACACACTGGCCCATATACACACACAAGCACAGGCCTGGACTTCTTTTTGCTTAGGGCGTGCTCACACACTCACCACACACACGCACACACACTCAGGGTCTAATATTGGTCAGCTTGCAGTAGCGTTTTGTATTTGATGAAATGTGGAGTTTTATGTGTGGATTTTAATAATAGCTGCCAATGAATTGGTTTGAATCTGCTCTGAATCACAATTTAGAGTGTAGTTCATCTGCAGGCTGGAATTTAAATGAAGATTAATGTGAAGGCTGAAATGATGCTTTGTTATTTGAATACATTTTACACTACACACTTCCCCATGCGTCTAATACTCTTTACACTATGTGACTTGCACAAATCTGTGTTCCAGAATGACCGCTGTACAGTGCATCGTTTGACTTTACAACTAGTACTCTATTAGGCAGTTTTTAGAAAGGCCTCAACACTATTCCAGAGTTTCCTTAAACGACGGAAGTATGGACGCTCAGCTTCTACTGTGCCCTTTTAAAAAATGCCTTTGCTAAACTGCCACACTGTTCTCAGCATTTCCTACACCCCATCGAGCTGAAAGATCCTTGTACTATTCCTTCCATATCTAGGCACCCGATAGATGAATATTAAGATATACGTAATTAGGGATGCATCAATGCTGATACTTGTACATGTAAGTGCTCCCATGCCAAGTTATACTGTGTAACATAAGCCTAGTTTACAACATGCCAGGAGTCTGGAGGTATTTTCCAAATCACCTTTCCAATGTAATGTGGAAAACTGTATTCTGTGAAAATTTCAAGAGAATTTACTACATCTTTCTACAATACACGTAACATGACTAAACGCAATAAGATGCGGTAAGAGTATGTTTAATAGAGTGTGAAGAGGGCTGAACAGTATATGTGAGCATTGAGCTCATGGTACTGAAAGTTGCGCTCACACAAACCTGGAGCAGTGAAGTTTCAGTTCAGCGAGCACTAAGACACGGACGCTTCGTGTCCGCTCACTCCCCGAGTTAAGGTGCGACTTGCCGCATTTTAAATGCTGCAAGGTTATGTATATGCTGATGCTTCACTGTGCATTCAAGTCAGCCTCAGTCTCTATATTAAAGATAATGTTTAAACACCATCCATAATATTCATCATTAGGAGCTAATTGTTAGGAGCAGCAACCAACATAATGTTTCTATGATGCCCCTGAGGGTAAGGTACTAAGTCGGATACTCGTTTCAATATCAATATTGGTATTGATGAGTACAAAAAACATGTACTCTTACTCTGGAAAAGTGGTATGGATGCATCCCTGTCAATATTACAGACGATATAGATATAAATTTCAAGCTTGGCCAAATCAAGTTGCTTTTATATAGTAATATATGAATGCGAATATTCCATTTATCTTTTGGAGTTTTTGCAGCCACTGTGGATTTTGATAATGGGTGATTGAGACATAATGTTAAAGGAAGCCAAGCAACAGCTGTGGAACGTGCGGAATGTCTTTCCCTGGCAGGCAGTGACTCGGGCGCGAATTTAGAGAGAAGTGAAAATTGGCAGAGAACTCTTCACCTTGCCAGAGTTGTGAACCAATCGGTCGCGCACGTCCTCTGTATGCCAGGGATTTTTTTTTTTTTGGCAGGAGAAAGGAAGCCACCATTTCCACATGGCTGCGCTTCATCAGAGGTTTCCAGTCACAGCTAGAAAGGTCACACTTACACTGTACACTTACATTAGAAACTACTGAACACATGAGCACCAGTAACACTTCCTTTGTTGTAATTGTACGCTTTACATTTTAGTTGAAGTTCTTTGTTAATAGGAGCAATAGAAACGGTTTTGTAGTGATTGGGGCATGTGAACAAATACACCATTATGAGATTCACTTTGAATATTATTCACTCCTCCTTATCTGACGCTCTTTTCCATTGGGTGAAACGAAGCTTTATTTTTGTTGTGTTTAAACATGGGTTACATCTAAAGCCTGATTTTCACAGAGAAGATTGATCTGTTGGTTTTCTTTTTGTGTGTGAGATATGTTTGGTGTTGGTCAGTTCGGGCTTCAGACTGAAAAAAGTAAAAAGGTGACACGAAATACGTACTGGAAGTTCAATATTTATAACATGTTTCACCGATTGAGATGATTTTTCAATCACAAATCACACGAGTACCCACAGCTGTGTTGTTAAAGGGAGGGATCAATGTTTTTAAACCTAATCTCTGTCTACTGCATATGTAGTATCTGTGGCATTATTATAGGCAAGAATTTCGACATGTATCTTTGCATTGAGAGAAGAACGGAAAACTTCGATTTAATAGACGTCTAAGGGCACCCGTTGAACTCAATTGATAAGCTACATAATTCAACTTCTAAACTACCCGCACTACACTCTAACGATAAAGGTCCTATGATGCCAAAGTTCTTCTCATGAACATTTATCCACCAGTTGACTTAACGCTTTACCCAAAAGCATGGTATTAGACAGAAACTACCTTGGTCATTTATTCGATTTGTAAAATTATTCCCAATTATGAAAGAACAAATATGAACTTTGCATTGTTTAAGCAAAATTACACGAGGCAGAGTGCAGTTATACCGAATATCAGCACGACTGTGATTCGCCGCAGACAAGCCCACAGGGCAGAGTGATGCACACGGTGAAATGTCCCAGTAGAAATAACTGAATAAGTGTTTTGCACAAACAGCTATTGATTCCCCCAACAACTGCTCTTAGACGTCCATTACAAGTTCACTTTAACCGAACTTTTCTGTTCTGTTGTGTGTCAAATGATCGTCTGGTGTATGATAATTGTACCTAGGCTACAGATGCAAAAAGAAGATTATGTTGAAAAACACTGGAGTATACTGTAAAGCTATTAGGCCTATGGCACACGCTAGCATTATCACAAGATCTACTCTGTTGCAGAGTGTAATATTAGAGAACTACACTGTAGTTGTGCTTGGTTATGATCACTGACTTTCTGTACTTTGTTTCTTTTGAATAAAATAAGCTTTTTTAAAAATAAAATGATAATAATAAAGGCTGCATTTTCTTTTTTGCATTATCACCCGCCAGATTGAATGAAATGCAGAGCTTGGATTTTTAAATATGTTCACAAATGTATGTTGTAAATCTTTTTGTTTCTAAGAAGACTCAAAGACAGTTCCTCCAAAGCTCCAAACAATGCATACAGGAAAAACTAGGTCATGACTCCCATGTGTGCCTGATTCCGCATGGTGCATTGTTGGTGATCTGAGCTAACAGGGTGTGTATGAGCAATGGAGAGACGCGCATGGATTTACTACACTGAAAAGTGCCTGCTTTCCCTCCTTTCTCCCAGACTACCTAAACGTTGATAATAATTGTTTATGCATGTCACATCCTAGTATTGTTCAACCATCATTGTGTCAATGATTGTGTCCTGGAATGTGGATGTCGGCTAAACTGCCTTCATGACTCAAAATGGCAACTGAGACAAAGTAGATCAGAGGTATGCTAAAACATGGGTGTGGCTGTGTAATTCTGTGTGTGTGGGGGGGGGGGGGGTTTTTT
>JAFFST010053455.1:16401-26965 GCA_022414735.1 Noturus placidus
CACAGCCCATGCTCTCTTCCTCCCCCTCCCCATCACCACACAGCCCCAGCTCCCTCTCTCCGCCTCCCCATCACCACACAGCCCCAGCTCCCTCTCTCCCCCCTCCCCATCACCACACAGACCGAGGTCCCACTCTCCACATCACCACACAGCCCCAGCTCCCTCTCTCCCCCCTCCCATCACCACACAGCCCATGCTCTCTTCCTCCCCCTCCCCATCACCACACAGCCCCAGCTCCCTCTCTATCCCCTCCACATCACCACACAACCCCAGCTCCTTCTCTTCCCCCTCCCCATCACCACACAGCCCCAGCTCCCTCTCTCCCCCCTCCCATCACCACACAGCCCCAGCTCCCTCTCTCCCCCTCCCATCACCACAAAGCCCCAGCTCCCTCTCTCCGTTTCCCCCGCTCCCTCTCACCCATCACCAGTTCCCTCTCTCCACCTCCCCTGCTCCTCATCACCACACAGCCCCAGCTCCCTCTCTCCCCCCTCCCCATCTTAAAGTAAGATTTCTTAATTTATTGAAAGTTATTAATTCTTATTAACAGAATTAATTGACTGAATTCTGAAAAACCTCTTGTTAGGTTCACATTCACTCACCACAAACAAAGGCATTTCTACTCCATCATTGACATCAAACTGGTAATATATAATATAAATTTTTTTATAGATCAACATTAACTGGATACGAAATATACTACTCTACACTCTACAGATCTTCATTTAAATCTTTCGAAGGTGTACTGGCGCTTTAATGCCGTGTGAGTAGCGAGGCAAAAATAATGATAAAATAAGACTCAACACTGAAACTCCCATTTCATTTCTGCTCACTTCCAGTGTAAAAGTTTAACAGTGCAGATATTTACAAACTGCAGTTTTGTCATCATTCTACACAATTGACATCTTTACACACAGCACGAAATCGATGCTTTCCCCCACCCTCTTTTGATTAACAGGATATAATCTGCCCTGATCATCGAATGTTTTTAAACTATCGGCCAATGGCAGAAAGTGTAAAAAATAGGTTTTCATCGGTGCATCTCCAGTTTGTGCCATTGTCACTAAATAAACGACTTTAGTGCTGTACAAGATTTAAAGTCATGATACATTCCAGGCTATACAGGCACACAGTTATCTTGCATAACTCAATCCAGGTATACAAACCTGCCTGGAATTTGTTAAGCTACATACAAAGAATGGGTCAAGGATTTTTGAAAGTAATAAGCCCATTTTCAGAAAATTTGGGATTTTTTCTAAAATGCAGTAAAATATAAGATATTCAATGTTTCACTGACCAACTTAATTGTCCCCATCCATTGTATTTTGTAAATATGAACAAATTTAGAATTTGATGCTTTCAACACACTCAAAAAGTTCTGACTGGGGCAAAATAAGTCTGAAAAGTTTATAGAATATTTATTTTTGTTGTCCTTTTATCAGTTAATTAAAGTTTCAAGAGACTTGACAAATCACAGTTTTTTGTTTCTATTGCATTTTATAAAAACTTTTATGGAAATGGGGTTAGTATGTAGTTAATATGAGTGGTTACTGGAGTTTTATGGTTTAAAAAAAGATCAGTATGCCAGCTATATTTTTTTATTGAGATGGTTTCCCTGGTAGCTCCTGGCTAATGTCCAGGACAGACTACACAGCTGTAGTTACAGAACTTGTGCAATAACACAATTTTTTTTTTTTTTTTTTTTTACCACAGATCAGTTTATTCTGGCTAAAAAAGATGGCTTGCCCATTCTGAACACATATAAAATGTATTCATGTTTAAAATATCATTCCAGAGTGATCTATATTCAAATTCAGAGCTATTGAGGCCTTAAATGTGCAAAATGACCCACAGAGCATTAGGGCACAGCGTTTGAAAGCACCTTTAAAGGTGGATTCTGGGGAGGCTGTATTCTTTTCTGTTCTTCTGTCCTTTTCTCTATTAACCATAAAATATTGAATTACATATAACTAGTTTACAATAGCAGTTTGCTGAATTAGAATCACTAAAACTTGTCTTTAATAGGACCATAACCTGCACATTTATGCTAATCATATGGCAGCAATACAATGTATAAAATCGTGAAGATACGGGTCAAGAGCTTCAGTTAAAGTTCACATCCAACATCAGAATTGGGGAAAAGTGTTATCGCTGTGACTTTAACCATAGCTTGGTTGTTGGTACAGGTGGTCTAGGTTCATGATCTGCTACAAAGTGTTTGTTTGCGTGGCTTTGTTGATGTGAGATGCTCAGAGAATTTTGCTTCACAGGTATTTGAAAATTTCCTGAGAGTCTAATCATCTGATGTGCTTCGATTCTGGCAAACATGTAAGGGGTTGTTATTGGTACACTAAATCTTGATCTGAATTTTATTAGCATGTCAAGGGATTCTGTCGGTGAGCAAGACTTTGCAGCCTCTCTTTCCTCTTATTTCAACTTGTAGGGATAAAGCAAAAAACAGCTTCTAAAATTCCTCTTTCCTCCGTCAGTCTTCAAATTAATTTACTCAAAAGAAAAACTAGCGAATGTGGTTTATTACAGAGTGTATTGAGGCCTGGAGAGTCCAAATGAACACACTGACAACCAGAGCAGTTCAAAGAGACGTCCGGTTTATTGCAGATTCACAGAGGTTTATAGAGATACAAATAGTCCCGCATATGCGCACTGCTGCGTGGAAATTATATGGCAGTTGAACTGACTGGCACGTACTGACACGTACATGAAAAACATCTTAGGCAATACAAGAATGTACATCTTTCTGAACATATATGGTATCTGTTCGCTTAACAGAAAAGAGGAAGTTCCTATGGTGACATGTATACTGGCACATATACAACAAACAGGTCTAGAAAAGTTCATGAGACAGAAATTAAACTATAACCTAAACATATTTATACATATCTGAAGGAATAGAGAATATAGAGTTTCCAACATTGCCCTCTTTTGTCCTAGTGAAATGCAGGACAATATAAAAATACATCATTGTTGTGGATCCGTGGTTGATAGGATCTAATACAAAAGAAACTATATGTATATGTGTGAAGGTGTATCAGCAGCTGGAACAGTAGAGTCGCCTTCAGATCAGCAAGTCAGACGAGAGTTCTAGTGGACTCATTCACCAGCAAGGTCTCACTATAGTCAGGTTGGAGTTACTGGAATGGTTACATGGGAACAGCCTATAATAGAACAGAATCATGCAATTATTTGTTCACAGATTTTAACCAACTGGCATGCCGCCATATGTGGCCTTCTGAGGTCATGACAGCGGTTCTTGTTACTGCAACAGTCTCATAAGGACCGGTGTACTTGGGTTCACCCAACTACTTGTTCCATTTCGGCACTTGGAGCAGCACCTGATCACCTGGAACAAAGTTGGATTCTGCGAAAGAAAGACGGAGTTTAGCTCTTACACATTCATCACATTCACATCAAGCAATTTAGACATAATCATCCAGATGAATGTCAACTCCGCTATTTGCAGAAGTAGAGAGGTTAGTAGACATTTTCCAGGCAGTAGGAAAAGGTCGGCCAAATAGAATCTCAAAGGGTGATAGACTTGTAGTTTTAGATAGCGTCATTCTGATCTCATTCAGAACCGCAGGTAAAATATCAGTCCAGGTGGTGCTCCCCCTCTGTTGCATAGCTTTACTCAAACGATCTTTTAAAGTGTGGTTCATTCTCTCAACCACCCCAGACAACGGTGGGTGGTAGGGAATATGAAATTTCTAATCTATAGTCTATATTTCTAATCTAATCTATAATCTAATCTATAATCTATAGTGTGACTTGTGAAGTAAAAGCAGTGTCTTTGAGTCATTTCGCAAAGCACACAGAAACATGGGATGATTTCTTTTGCTAAGATGCGTACAACCATTTTTTCATTTTCAATAGCATATGGAAACACTTCGACCAATTTAGAGAATCAATCAACGATAACTAACAACATTTTATACGTCCTACTCGAGGCATATGTGTGAAGTCAATTTGCAAGCTTTCAAAGGGCACCTGTGGGGGCGGAAGAGCATGACACATGGGCGAACCTTGCACATTATTTTGCAGACAGATTTAAACAGCGAGTTTAGTCTGATGTCTCAAATCTTAGGTGTCATGTCTCAAAATTCAGATGTCATGTCAGACATTACGCCAGTGAAATTTCGATGAGAAACACCATCAAACTCACGGATTAAAAACAGGGCGCTGGCTTTTGGAACAAATAGGCAATCTACTTGATCAAACCAGATGCCATCAGAGTCTGGGACTGCTCCTTGAGCCTGCCAGAACTCAGCATCTTCTGGTGATTCATGTGAATGCATCAATGAAAAATCTACCCCAGTAGAAGAGCACTGGAGTAAAAATGTACAGCAGACACAAACAAAGGGCAGGATTTTTGTGACTGCGCAGTCAATTTCACATGTCAGTCAGCAAACGCATATCCCGTAATTTCTACAGTGCTACCTACAAGATGTGCCTTAGTTTTGACAACGGCGAGGGAATGAGGAAGTGAACAATGTGAAATGAGTTTCCCATCTGCAGACCTGAAACCACGTTGTTACCAAATCTGTCCAAAATCATGTACTGTAACAAAAGCATAACGAGAATCAGTAAGAAGTCGATAAAGAGCACGCATGATGGGATCCTGTACTGTTGAACACTCTATAGTTAAATTTGCAGTAGAACAAATTATTTCAAAACCACTTCTACGTTGAGTGGTCATGTGTTGTGTTTCAATATTTGAGAGATCTTGTTTTACCTGATGTGTGGTGTGTAAAACCAAAGGATGAGACAATACCAATCGTTCTGCATCCATGACGAGAAGAGCGCTGGCATGCAGACACGCTGGGAGTCCAGCAGCCACGGTGTCCAAGGTTTAGGCCACACCTGAGTGTTCATGGGTGTCGAGACAGAAATGTTTGTTGTAATCAGGCAGCCCCAATGCATGTGTTGAACAGAGAGCCGTTTTGAGATGTTGAAAGGCCGCCACAGTCTCGGGTGTGTGTGTGACAGGAGACAATAGTGGATCAGAATTTTCCACTACGACCCTAAGATGCATATCATAATAAGAACAGTCAGGAATCCACTGTCTACAATAGTTAATGAGACATAAAAAGGCTAGAACTGCTTGTTTGTTTGCAGGTAGCTGAGATGTTTTGACCACAGTTAGACGATCATCAGAGAGTTGTCGTTGTCCTTTGGAAAGAAAGAAGCCTAGATACTTCAGTTTTACAGAGCTGTAGTTTGGTTCTGGACACCTTGAAACCCTTCACAGCTAAGTGGTGTAAGAGATGACATGTTGCAGTCCAGCAGCCCTCTTCTGTTTCCGACGTGATGAGTAGATCGTCTGCTTCCTGTAGGACACGTGAGTCATCAGGTACCTGTAAGTCTTGTAATGAGTCTCTGCCCACTCGTGAGAACACAGCTAGTGAGTCGATGTAGCCTTGTGGAAGACGAGTCCATGTCAGCTGTCATCCCCGATGCGTGAGAGCAAGCAGCAGCTGCGTCTCCTCTGCCACGGGAATACTAAAAGTCCACCACGCTAAACCATGCATGGTGAAACGGAATTAGGGTTATAATAGTAGGTACATCAGGTGAAACAGAGATGACCACCTCATTAATCCTACGTAAGTCCTGAGTGAATCTAGAAGTTCCATATGGAACGGGATTAATAGGTGTATTGTAAGGACTGACATATAGTTTTAATACGCCTTGATGGAGTAATGAATTTTCAATAACATTAATATCGCAGGCTTTAGATTCAGAGAGAGTGGATATTGTTTTACATCAACAGGATTAGAATGTTTCAACTTAACCTGATAGGGAATACAAAATACAGATCTGACCTGGTCCTTGTGGTCAGCCCAAAGAGAATTTGGCAGGCAACTGAACCTGGTGACTCAGAATGAGAAATTTGGAGAATCCCACTTCTGACACTGTACAAATAGCCCTGCATAGGCGCACTGCTGTGTGGAAATTATATGACAGTTGAACTGACTGGCCACGTACATGAAATCTTAGGCAATACAAGAACGTACATTTTTTTCTGAACATACTGTATATGACAGGGGTGTCTAATCTTATCCGGAAAGGGCCGGTGTGGGTGCAGGTTTTCATTCCAACCAAGCAGGAGCCACACCTGAATCCACCTGTTTAATCAGTTGACCATGGCTTTCAATACACTCAGGTGTGGCTTCTGCTTGGTTGGAATGAAAACCTGCACCCACGCCGGCCCTTTCCGGATAAGATTGGACACCCCTGGTATATGATATCTGTTCGCTTAACAGAAAAGAGGAAGTTCCTATGGTGACATGTTTACTGGCACATACACAACAGACAGGTCTAGAAAAGTTCATGAGACATAACCTAAACATACTTATACATATCTGAAGGAATAGAGAATAGAGTTTCCAACACAACTCTTGTGAACTTTTCACTTAAATCGTGTTCTAGTTTGGATAAACTCTGTAAGATCTCAGGATTCAGTGGAGCTGCGTTTTGTTTCTGGTATGTTTCTACTAACAGCTTTGCAGCTTCACCCTCTCGTCTCTTATTAAATAATATTTTTTTGCACTAGAACAATTTCTGAACGATTTATCCATGCCACAGGACCTGAGCTCTTAGTTAGTTGTTCTTTTGACTGATCTTCCAAAACTTTGAGGTGTTTGTGCAACCTGACAACATCTTCAGTCAGTGGAAGAACATCAGCTTTGTTCCGTTTGCTTTGTTCAAGGTCGGTTCTGGCTCGCTTTGAGACAAATGTGTCAAGCAATGAGTCAAGCAACCTGATGAAATTCTTGGCCTCTCCTGCCTAATGGTCTTCGTTCATCAGACTCTCACCTATCACAATCTCACAAACTTTCTTGAGGGTGTTTTCGATTTTAAAAGTTAGAGACGGGGTGTCATATATTTTTTGAAGGATCAAACCCACTTGCTTCCTTTGCTGCCAATACTACTAGCTGAATTCTTGTTGGCACACAAACATCCACTAGACGTTGTACAGTAGGGTTAAGCTTCTTTACTGAAGCTTTTCTTTTCTTCTTTACTGCCAGCATAAACCTCCCCAACTCCCGCATTTTCTGACTGATGTAATTCTGCTGCGATTTGTCCTGTCCGTGGAGTTTAAACATAATTTCAAACATAACATTCACTTTAATTTAGCAGTTTAAATAAAATGTTACATGCCGTTAAAGGGGCATTTAGGGGCGGCTGTGGCTTAGGTGGCTTAGGTTGTCCACTAATTGTAAGGTTGGCGGTTCAATTCCCGGTCCACATGACTCCACATGCCGAAGTGTCCTTGAGCAAGACACTGAACCCCAAGTTGCTCCCGATGGCAAGTTAGCGCCTTGCATGGCAGCTCAGCTACCATTGGTGTGTGAGTGTGTGAATGAGACACAGTGTAAAGTGCTTTGGATAAAAGCGCCATATAAGTGCACCATTAAGTTAAAAGAATAGCCTCCCATGGTCCATCACGCATATGACCTTCAGTATGTAAATAAAGTACCTACATCCTTCCACAAACATCAAATTATAATCACAAACACCATTTGGTGGACCCACAGAGCATTTGGGTATTTAAGGGAGAGCTGGCCAACATTCAGGGAATCTGTAGACAGATCTCCCACACGATCACTGTGTGTAGTTTTTGTCTACCAGGTATATACAGTAAGTGTTGTCTCTCTTATGTTGTATTAATATGTTTTGAATTTGATTGGAATGTAATGTTGCATGTAATTCTTATTATTATCAATAATAGTATTGGATTTGGATGTTTTAATACCTGGTTAAACAAATTATTAGACTTGATAATATTCTGAATTATTCTGCAATTATTGTAAATAAGCAAATCTGCGACCAGGTTAGTATAGGCTAACAATTTGGCATTAAGTTAAGTGTACTTAGAGTGTACAGGCTCGATATGAAATACCCGTATAAGACAACATAAAGTTGATCGACCAAGTCTAAATACAGGGAAGTCTAAACCTCTGGTTATTGAAATCTTACTCTAGTTAACGTGTACATAGGAAAACTATGGCATGATTATATAAAGCTAATTTTACTTGGATATTATTGGTCTATGTAGATTTTAGTGGTCATGACCTCTGACTAGAGATAGCGTTACTATAACTAAGTGTTACTGTCTAAGGGGACTAATAAAGTACAATTTAGGAAAGGGAAAGCATGGGGCGGTCATCTAAATAGTGTCAGTCAATTACCTCTAGTTAATGACCAAGACTGGCGAGTTTGTGACCATGAGATCCGCACACATGACCGGTGCGAGACTTGACACGGAATCTGAATAAACAAGCACCATTTAAACTATAGAATAAATTAGAATTAATCAAATATAAAAAATATAAATAACCAAGAAATAAATACAACATTGAGATTTTTTACAATTGGAGTCAGATTTAATTTAAGAGAGAGTCAAGCAGAATTGAATTGACACATTTCAATATATTCACATCGCTTCAAAAGGACAGGAACACATGGGAATCCATCTACCACGTCTTTGGATACTATCGTTGGACCAGTGAGTGAACCCCTACACATTTAAATGTTATGAAGGTGCTATCAGATACTAGACAGCAGGACAGTATGGCATCTGCAACATAATAAAGATAGATTAAAATAGATTGGGAAGCAATCAATATTTCCTCAGTGAACCCATAAGTAGAGTGATTTGTGTTCCAGAACTCAATACTGATCCAGTACAATCCCTGTACTCTAGATGATTACAGTACATCTTAGCTCAGTGTAATTTAGTTGATTCTATTCTAACTGTCTCACCTGGATCGTGTCCTAAATTCCCTCCTTAAACCACCTGTGGTTTTGGATTTGTGTGAGAGTTGGGCGTTGATTCGGGTCTTTTTCCAGGCACCACTTGATCAGATCGCAACACACTGTGTGAGCAGTGATGAGATTAAAATAGAAGTTTAAACTCACAAAGTAAAATGAATCATAAAAGGTGATGTTGGTGTATTTTCTCACCAACAGGCAGATCAGGATGGAGCCGAAGATGCCCCTTAACAACCTCTTTATCACTGGTAAAGGGGTCCTTTCCATTGACCAAGAAAAACAGGACCACACCCAGAGACCAGACAGTAGCAGGAAGTCCAAAATACTCTCTGTTGAGAAGACACTCAGGAGGCGAGTAAACCGGAGTGCCTGAGTGAAAGATGAGCGAGAGAGCAGAAAACGTCACAGAAAAGATTCTCCACAGTGTGACTGTATCTGCATATCTATACTGAACTGACCTGAAAAGCTCTTGTAGGGCTTGTTCGTCAGCAGGTCGCCACAGCCAAAGTCGATCAACTTCACCTCCAGTGTGTCCGTTTTGATCAAAATATTCTGAGGCTTGATGTCACGATGAAAAACTCCATGGGTACAGCAGTGATGAGCAGCCTGAACCACCTGCCACATAAGCTTTCGAGCCACTCGTTCAGGCAATTGACGGTTACGTTTACAGTAGTGATAAAGGTCTGTGCAGGGGACGGGTCGCTCCAGTACCAAGATGTAGAAGGTGGACGTCTCGAACCATTCCAGTAGCTTCACCACATACTCACAGCCAGGAGGCTTGGACACCATCTCAATCAATGCCACCTCCAGAGGGAGCCTGCGTGTATCTCCAGGCTGAAATCATACACACACATGGTTAGCAGAGATGGTAAAATGGAGAAGGTTTGTATTGACATCTATTATCTACAGTGGTGTGAAAAAGTGTTTGCCCCCTTCCTCATTTCCTGTTAACAGGAAATGAGGAAGGGGGCAAACACTTTTTCACACCACTGTATTATGCAAGAAAGGTGATAAAATGTGAATGAGATTAAGAGCTGAGATGTTTGTGATGTTTGCAGGAACCAGTAAATGGATGCATGATTTCAGTGTAGCTCTGCTCTATAACCTGATTGTTGTTTACACCTTATAGATTCTCTGCAGAATCTCAGAAGTAAAGTAAGTTCACTTACAATGGTGATGAATTTATCACAGGGATCTCTGTCCATACATTTAATGGCAACCTGTTCACATGGATGAAACAGAATGAATCGGTTCTGTAATCCATCGTTACACTAATGAGTAAAATTACTACAGTTACAAACACTACATTTTAGGGTTCAGCAAAGCAGCATAATCCACAGCTAAAATGTTTAGACAAAACAAAAAGCTCCACACACCAGAAAGTGAAGTCCCCACATATGTCAGAGAATTCTTCCGGTTAGTATTTAAATTAATTTTAACTAGTATTTGGTGTTTGTGTTTGTTTACAATATTAAAAGCCTTATTACTGGATTCCCATCTGCCTTATGGACTCCAGCGTAGACATAGCTGAAGCCTCCAGTCCCCAGCACCTCTCCTACAGTGTACCGTGAGTCAAACTCATCTGTTATATACACACACACACACACACACACACACACACACACACACACACACACACACACGTCCTGTCTCTGAGTACTGTGTTCTGAATTTGAGCAGCTAGTGTAAATATTACAGTCTGAATAGAAAATTATATGAAATATGCACAAGTAAGATAAGTGTATTTTAAGCTATTCTCCCTCTCTCCCCCACC
>JAFFST010053455.1:66807-90378 GCA_022414735.1 Noturus placidus
AGACATTAATGGCTGTGTGTTGAGTTATTTTGAGGGGACAGCAAATTTACATTGTTACACAAGCTGTACACTCACTACTTTACATTGTAGCAGTGTCACTTCTTCAGTGTTGTCACATGAAAAGATATAATAAAATATTTACAAAAATGTGAGGGGTGTACTCACTTTTGTAAGATACTGTATAACTTTATGAACTTTAATGTTGTGAACTCTTTATATTTGCGGATTTCTTGTGTTAATACTGATGTCTGGCAAAAATTTCATGTGAACAGCCTCATTGGAAATATTTACTGAAAAAAAGTGTTGACAGGTCCAATACTTATTTCCCCCACTGTATAAGATGTTCCTGTCCTACATTGATATGCCCTGCCACCTAGTCAATTCATAGTTAATCCATTGTCTATGTGGTGCGTCAAGCATGATGCCTTTCTTGGAATAAATAAGAGATCTTGCCATTTTAACTTTGTGTGTCCATGTGTCATTTGACAAACTCTCCCATGGCCTTGGTGTGGGAAGTGTGTGGTTGAGCAAGAGAGTGGTCTTCTTGTGTACTTGATCTTTCCTCAAATAATAATCAGTTCATCTGCTGGTAACTAGGCTAAATCCATACAAATCCTATATTTAAAAATCCCTTATTTTTTGAGATATTGTACTACTGAAGAATTTCCTACTGCCAGACTGACCTTTAGTTTCTGTAACATAAACGTTTAAGTAACTCGGATTATCTGCTGGTACGAATTAAAAACTGAAGGGTGAGTCATTGTGAAAGGACCATGTTGAACACAGGAGGAATGTAACAGTCATTAAGACCTACACCCTCTACCACTTGGTCATCTTCCAGTGGCTAGCTCCTCACGATGGCTTTATTGTTGCTATTTTATTTTTGAATTTCAGAGGGAGGTATTTGTGAGACAACAGCAGGATCTCCAAGTAATCTTTCCACAAATTTCAGCATGATGAAATTCACTCCAAGTAATCATATCCAAATCTTTGTGGTCTCTTTTTTTTGCTATTAATTATTAATCTCTTGCTGACACACTTGGTGCATCTTTATTTAATGAAACTATGTGACTTCTATACCGTCAACTTCTACTTTATCTGTAGGGGACACATGAATATCAGAAGTTGGAGGTCACACCAATACAATCACAAGCATCCTCTACCACCATCATTTTATTCAATCTTTTAGATCTAATTCTTCAGACAGAAGTGGAATAAAATAATGAAATACTTACAAAATGAGAAAAAAAAATTTAAAACAATGAACCAACAGCTTTCACAGGTTTGATCAAACAGAGCTTCAATAGCAGACATCAATAATGTCTTGACTACCTCTCTGCAGCCAGTATTTAAAATCACTCAATCAGGTCAATTGAGGAAGATTATTACTAAACCTCAGGTTTCTGCAATGGAGCTAGCTGACCCATCTCACCTGTATAACCCAACCACCCAGTATAGTGCTTGTGCAATATAAAAGAAACATCATTAAAAAATAAAATAAAACAAGTGGCTGATGATTGACAGTCAATAGTGTTAGAATTCATCTTAAAAGTCCCCCAAAGCCCTAAAACATTCATTAAGATATAGGCAGTGGGAGGGAGGGGAAAAAAAAGAGGTACAGTACTGAAGTACAAAAGAAAATGACAGAGCACGAGTGAAAGCAATGGTAAATTCCCCATCCCATCACTAAGACCAAAATGATTGTAGCTGCAATGATTCATTATTTACAGAGGAATACACATCCAAAACAGGATGCGGTGCATCGCAATAATAAAAAATAAAATCAAATATCCATCCCTTCTCTCAGTCTTTATAGAACATGTAAAAGTTATGGTTTGAGCTCAATATGTATAATTAATATATCTTTTTCAATTTCTATAGATATATCTATATAATAAATGCCCATTTGCTGTATACACACAAAATCATTTCCATAGTCTCAAGCCTGCACCTTTGGCGAGATTACGATCAACTTCTCTGTTATATTTCAAAGCTATTTAAAATATACTTAATGCATAAAAATAAAGATTTTGGCATTCTCTCATTTCTTCATCTTCTGATTAGGAAGTTTGTGAAAACTTCTCAAATCTGGAAGCATAGTCCTTCTGTCATTTTGATAGGAGGAGTAGACGTTCGCCCCTGTGGTTAGAGGGGAGTGGGACTGTTGGGCACAGAGGCAGGACTGAGATAATAAAGATGTAGAACTGTATGGCGAGGATACAACTGTAAGTCTGTTTATTAAGGCCCAGAGGCGGAGTTGCCTCTTTACCCAAATCCACCTGAAATATGGACAACTTCACGAGAAACAGAATGAGAATAATAGCTGAGCATCGCCAAAATTTCATTGCCTCCAAACTGCACTGAAGTAGCTCACACTCCTGTGCCCTCTTGCCCAGCTCACAGTTAACACTACAGATATTCTGACAGAAAGCAAGGGAACAAGACAGAGAGATAGATATTGGGCTAATGTGGTGTGCATGTCAAAAGGGGTGCCCTCTCGTTTAATGTCCTCACCACCCTTCACGCATTTCCTTCATGTGTTCATGCTAGTTTTGGTCTCTCTCCAACCCCATAAGATTGTGTTTACAGTTGGATCTCAAAGGTCTTGTGAAGCTCGCTGGAAAATGGATTTGTAGGAGAGGGGTTGGTGCGTTGGTGTGAGCGGTTCTCTAGCGCTGCCCACTGCGCTTCAAACGCATCAGCAGGGTGCTCCGCTGGCAGAGGAGGCACCGCCCAGCTATCAGTGCCATTTAATGTAGCGTTTCCGTTGGGTGGCTGAAACGCTGTGGGATTTGCCGGTGGGGGTGCAGGAGGTTTGCCAAAGGGTCCACTAACTCCTCGGACATCCATTTGTGCCATCGGTGGAGTAGAAAACGGTGAGGGCTGCAGTTGTGTTTGAGGAATGGGCACTGGAACCGGTACCGGCTGGGTCTGCGTAGCAGAACCAAAAACGTTAGCCACCATCTGAGAAGGTGTGATGCCCACTACAGGTACACTTGGCTGGGCGTAAGGGAGCCCGTTGGACATTGGGTAAGAGGCTGTTGCCTGAGCGTGGAAGGAAGGCTGGTGAAGGCTGGGCACTGCAGAGGGCATGGCAGGCATGAAGGCCACAGGAGCCACAGGGACAGGCATGGGTGTGGGAAAAGGCTGCTGAATGGGAGGAGTAGTGGTTCTGGCTACAGGTGGTTGCGCTCGTACAGATTTGGACACTTCTTCCAACCACCGGTCTGCCTCAGATGGTGTGCGCCTATGGGAGGCAATGGGTGCTGCTGCAAGTGGAGCCATCGCTGCAGGGGTAGGACTGGGCCAGTCACCACCTAGAGGACAAAGAAGGAAAAAAAAAAAACATTCTTAGTGGACTCAGCAAACTATCAGACTACAGATATCCTTACAGGCAAGTACAACTGAAAGGACAAAACAAAAGAAAGAGCAGTAGCAAAAACTACAGTTGATGTTTATGGCCTGACTGACCATTTTATTTCAGGATGATGGACTGTATAACTTTTACTTTTATATTTTCTACTGTTTATGGATAGAGAGGTAAGCTAGCTTGATAGCAACGTACTCCACGATGGTAAACAAGCTAGATTACAAATTCCCAATGTACAAAACTCTGTTTATATGAAAGAGTGAATAAGCATAGCTAACAATACTCCATACATCTAAACAACTCTGACGTTTCTTATCTCATCCCTATTTTGGTGATGGGGAACACAGGCTCTGAGCTCACTTACCTGGATGTGCTGGAGCCGGCGGTGCAGTGGGGACCTTGGCCCAGGGGTTAGTATCTCTGGCAGGCAGAGGCGGTGGTAGTGTGGGAGGGGTAACAGCAGCAGCAGTAGCAGCACTGACAGGAGGAGCCAGGAAAGCAGGAGCAGAGCCGTTCACTAAAGCAGCAAACATCGGATTTAAACCCATAAACAAAAAATGTATAAGCAGCAAGAAGATTATCAAAGGAAACATGTTAAAAGAGCACTCCTGTTGAATTGTGAGTGAATAGGAGTATATATGAGGCTGACCTTGTGCAGCAGGGGATTGTGGGGAGGAGGCAGGTTTGGGCATGGGAACCAAGGAAAAGGGGTCCTCTGTGGGGCCACTGAATGCTGATGTGATTTGAGTGCACAAAGCGCTGATGCTATCTCCTTCACCTTCTACTTCTGCGACTAATAGAACAAAACGACACAAACTTTAACACCTCATAATAAATCCTGAGAGAATAGCAGTTAGTTTGCATTTTGCATGTCAGAGCTAAAAACACTGCAACTGCAACTTGAGGTGGATTTACTAATTCTATATACTCATTCACACCAGGTTACGTATGGCTGCTTGACTCCTAGTGATGCTAACCTGTGTTTTTCATTGGGAAGTCAGATTTGCGCTGCATAGTGGAGGGGAGGTCATTCATGCGCAGCGACATCTGCCGCTTGAAAGGTGACGTCTTCTGGCTGAGAGCCGGGAAGCCGCGGAACGAGCCTTGCCGTGCTAGCACATCTACAGGGGCGTGCCGGCGTGGAATTGCATGAGGATTGGCTTCCTGAGGTGCCATTATGGTCATGGGTTGAGGAGGGGAGGACGAGGGAGAGGAGGTAGCAGCTGTGTTGGTTGTGCTACCTGCTGTGACCCCGGAGACAACCTCAGAGTCTGCAGGCACACAGAGGGACACAGCTTAATCTTAGTACGGACGGAGATTGCTGCCCAGTATTTCATCCTAAATTTATCCTTAATGCAATGATATATACATAATATATAACATTTTCCGATAACAATCCAACACTTTAGTCTTTAGTCACTTATGTTACACAAACATATGTTACCTCACATAAAAGGCTCAAATAAAACATTAGTATTATGTATTATAAATCTAGAATTAAAAAAAAAAAAAATTGTAAGGTGGACAAGGCTTGGAGTGGCAAAAAATTCATGTCTATTCAGGATCATTCACTCAAAGATTTGGGAACCCCTGGTCTAAGAGCTCCCTTCGATTAGAAAGCATTCCATTTCTGTCTCTCGATCTACCTTTCTTGGCATCTTGTAATTGCCGCATGACTTCCTCTCGTTCAGCCTGTTCTGTTGCTGTGGTAACACGGAAGGAGCCTTCGCGCGTAAACGTGGTGCGGTTGGCGTCGAAAGTGGCCGTGACCCCACATTCCTTCTCTCTCTTCTGTTTCCTTTCCAGGCACGCTGCGAACGCACAGCCCACTGCATGGCTCAGACGCTCACCCTGAAACACAGACAACACAGACACTCGGATCCACACTTAATGAACTAGACTTTAGCTGTGTCAAGATTATCTTACCATTAAACCTTCAGAAAATAAATGGGGAATACAGTAAATAGTTTTTTTTTTTAAATACTTTTTTCTTTTACATACAGACCTGCAATCCTCACTGTTTGTACAACGTAATGATGCAAGGCAGGTGTGACATGAACTGCTCTAGATTTAATCTGTAAGAGTAACCTGAAGTAATGTTCTACATCCAAAACAGCATTTCTTCTTTTTTCAGTTTTAAATGCTGAAATGTAACATGTTTTACAGCTGTGCAGAACTGTAATTTTCCTTTCATCTTTATTCAGAGTAGAGGTCGGTCAATTGATCGGTTTCCGCGATTAATCGGCAGTGATAACAGGTTATCGGCAAAAACCCACAGTTTCTCCCTGGTTGTGTCCACTGCAGGAGCGCCTGAAAAGGGTCCGCTGTTATTATACAGAACGAGAGCGGCCTCTAGAGGTAAAATAAAAAGCAGCACTGAAATTTTGTTGTGGTTTATACACACACACATATATATATATATATATATATATATATATATATTTCATGTTAAAAAGTACAGTACATTTTAATGGTTACAGTCACTATTGTTTATTTTTGTAATAAACTTAAGAAAATCACTTTAAGTGTTACGTTTTCATTCAGTATCAATTTTAAAAACTTTTGGTTGATTAATCGGTTTCGCTGAAATCCACAAATCGGTCGACCTCTAATTCAGAGACGAACAGTACCGCATGTGAGGTGATCGAACAATTACACATATAGATAGCCTTACGCAAGTTTACATCAATTTAATGTAGCTGTACTGTGCATAATCTATTTCAATGTGAAGCACAGTTTTATAGGTCAGGTCAGATATAGGTCAGCGTATTGTCAAGACTAGAATGTAATTTATTGAATTATCAATAACAATATAAACTATATATGTAATCTCAATTGTAAATCTAATACATTCTTTATACATTCCAATTCAATTTTATTTGTTTATTTTTTGTTTGTTTGTTTTTTACCATAGATATTGCCACAAAGCAGCTTTACAGAAATCCAGATGTAGGTTTAAATTCCTAATGAGCAAGCCAGAGACAAAAGGGGCAAGGGGAAAAAATAAAAATAAATAAATAAAACTCCATGAGACGCCATCCATACAGGTGGATCGATGGTGCTGACTATTGATCGGTCAAATGCAGGTGAACGGACTACACAGAATACAACATGATGGAGCTTAATGTCCTAGCTATTGCACTCACACACAGGGAAGAAACACATTTACAATGCTTCTTCTGTTGTCTGGTAACATCTCTGTATTTTCTGTATTAGTACACTTGGCCTTTGTTAAGATGTGTGGGCAGCCATTAAGTGAAAGCCTGCTCAGCTGAATGTTCACTAAAGATTTAGTCTTGGGGGAGTAGTAGCTTGGGTTTGAGTACACACACTTCCATTAAAACAAACTTGCTGTGTCTTGGGAGGTGCAGCATGCTAACTTCAAATAAGATATGCTTGGTTTCATTAAAAAAAAAAAAAAGATTTCGAGTAGTATTTCACTACTTTTGCCCATCAAGCCTCCAAACAATTTTTCTTTTTCCAGAGACGCTCTTCCTACTTTTACAGAGTTATGTGATAAACACACTCAGCCAGGATATGGATAGTCCTGGGTTTGTTAAGGAGCTGTGGCGAGACGCACTATTCTGTGAAACAGGATTAGAGCAGTAGGGTCAATTGCAAATTCATTACAAAGGTCAGGAATAGGACCGTGCCAGCAGCTACTGAATAAAGCTCACAACAAGAAAACAGAAGCTAAAAGTCATGTGTAATATATGAACAACATGATTGGTTTCAGTAACTGTTTTTATGCAACTACATTTTTCCATTTACCTTCAGCATTCTCAAGGACAATCGGAGTACTTACTGAATCTTTGATGGCCATGAAGCAGTGGCAGATCCAGCGGCGAGTTGTGCCATCTCTGCAAATGTAAGAGAACGCCCTTTCAAAGTTCCGGTCAGGAGCGCAAAACGAAACCTTCTCTATTGTCTGGTCGAGAATCAGATCCTGGAAGGAAGATGCAGAAGATAACGCAGATTACTTTTGTACCATCGTCAAAACAGTTTACTTTAACTTACATGATTGTATTTACCTTCTGAAGCACTTCACTATTTGCTATTGGCACTGACTACATTTACACGGACAGCAATAATCTAATTATTGACCTTATTCTGAATAAGACAATATTGTGATTGAGGTGTTTACATGAGTTCCTTTAGAATACTCCTTTCATGTTCCCGTTTCACATGTTATAGAACATAGATCGAATAACAGCACACGTCATTACATCACCGCACCACGCCGTCCTCTCCAGAATTTCATGCATCAACATACAGCTAGTCTGCGTTATGGTACCGTAGACAGTTTTGGGTGTTTTATTTAAAATTTTTACGAAGTGCAGTTAGTTATTAGTCATGCTATACGTGCTAATAGACAACTGTTTGAAGCCATGGGTTGTGTCCCAAACCACGTACTTACCTACCATATAGTAGTCGAGATACATGTATTTCACCTACTATATAGCAGTTAAGTACGCGGTTTCGGACACAGCCGTGCTCTTATTTGCCGTCAAACGGTTGATCACTGCCATGGGTGTACGTGTCCTGTCGGCAATACGGTGAAAATTCCCACACGATGATAATAGTGTGATTAAAAAGTGTGTACATGTCTATAATGCACACTTTGGATAAAAGCGTCTGCTAAATGAAAAAATGTAAATCACATCGATAATGCGACCAAAACAGGAATACTCCAAATGTCTTAATTCGATTTGTGTTTATTTAGTCGGATTAAGGTCATCAATAATCGCTGTTTACATGCTAGTTTCTTAATCAGAGTACTGTCTTAATTGGGTTAATATCGGATTATTGTTGTCCATGTAAACGTACTGATTGGACAACGACAGTAAATCACACCAACAAGTGGCAGAATATAACCATATCACACGTTTGTGTCTGTCAGCTTAAACTGAGTGTAGCTTTGGGTGTTTACTTTAGGAAGAGACCAATACGTTTTTTTATATTGCAGGAAAATACAAATTGAGAAATCCATGGTTACCGGCATATAGGCTCAAAGAGTGCCAAATGTTTTTATCCCCCATCAGAGGTGCGTAGTAACGTGCTACATTTACTTGTGAAATGTTTATGACTGTATGTAGTTTTAATAATTAGTTTAGATCACGTATAACGAGGTCGCGATTCTCGCGACATGCTGCAGCGGTCTGAATGCGGACACAATAACTGCTTAATTGGGGGGGGGGAGGGGGGGTTTGTTAGAAATGCTGTTGGTTATTTGTACTAAAGAGGATTTTTAATAAATAAATATCCTAGGTTTCATTCCTCCAACTAGATCTGGCACAAATCCTCCAATCGGACACAAACTTTCGATCTAAAACTTACAACTTGTGCACAACCCCCCCAACCACACCAACACTCCTGTGTGTGACTGTCTGATCTTTATCTCATGTTAAAGGTAAGCTCTTCCACACCCACACACTCTGCATACACACACACACACATTCTCTCCTGTTCTCAGTCTTGTTTAAATGCAGATGTTGACAAGTTTGCATTGTTAAGATGTTGTGAAAATAAAAATTGTTGGGGAAATTTTTGGTTTTTGGGGTGTGTGTGAGATTTTGTGTTGAAAATGACAGGTTGTATGTCATTGAACCATTACAGGACTTGGATATGCTGCTTCATCTTGAACCCAGGTTTTATAAATCATAAACACACAATAAAGACTTTTAAGGCGAGGTGTGACTTACAGTTCTCCATGTAGTCCGAGATTCAGGATTCATTTTAATCAGATCTGAAGTAACTAGTAACTTGCTACTTGAATAGACTTCTCGTTGGATACTTTATTAGTCTTACTCAAGTAATTATGAACATTATTACACTTACTGTTACTTGAGTAAAAAAAGTTTTGGCTAATCTACCCACCTCTGTCCTCCATATGATCTCTTACTGGAATGTACATAAAGCGTGAAAAACGTTTCTGTGAATAGTTCAGGATGAGCCCGTGTCTCTTTAAGCACGAGTACACAGGCGTGTAAAGTGTGGTTTGAAGATCTGAGTTTTCAGTGCTTAATTACCTTTGTCTTGTCATCAACAACCCTCAGGCCATCAGCAGAAACCCACAGCACAGCCCTGACCGCTTTCTTCCCTGCCTACAAGAAGTGAGAGAGGAAGAGAGAAGGAGCACACAGTACAAAATAAGATAGACTGTTGAAGAGATGAGTCAGAATAGTATCTGTCCCCTGCATCCCCCCTCCCCTCATCTCGCTGTGTCCCTTCACATTCTTGTACGTTAACACAGAAGACATAAACCGCATCATCCAGAAACCAAAACCTGCAATCAAGAAACATCAGAACTGTGGATTTAGGAAGAAAAAGAAGGTTGTGAGTCAGTGTGTTCTGTGACGGAAGCCGTGTGACAGAGCAGAGGAGAACAGTAAAGAGACAGCACCACCGCAAACTCAATCACACAACACGCCATTATACACTAGATAGTCCCAGGTGTTCACTGGAGTGAGGAGAGAAGTAACACCCACCCACCCACCCACCCACACCCACACACACACACACTTTTTTCTGTTGTTCCAGGCGTGATTAAAGAATAAACAAGTATAAGAGTGGGGAAAAAAAGAGAAGAGAATAGCATTCACACATTTATTAAAAAGACATCATGTACACACACTCCTTTCCCACACAGCAGAACTTACTTTGGTAAAGAAGCCCTTGAAGAACTTTCTGTCCTGGAATTGAAGATTTGGTAAAGGGAGGTTGGGGGGTGGGGAGGACAAGGCAGGACAGCGTTATAGAAAGCCCTGTGTGTTCAGGTAACACAAGACTGTGCATACAGGGAGACAGTGGAATGGGGAGAAGGAATCTGAACGGTTAAGAAGAGGGGCTGGAAGAAAGCAAGGGAGTAAAGTGACAAATCACAAACTTCTAATTAGTGAGCAAGGCCATAATCACAACACCTACATCATTCAATGTCATTCTAGACAAGTAGTTGATTTCGGTTGAAGACACATCACCTAGATATTAGCATTGTTAATACTGTTATCAATACGTTAGTGACTGAACAGGGAAAACCATCACCGACAGGGGGAAAAAGAACGGATTCTTGAACGCATCCTGATTTTGTCTTGAGGCCATGAAAAGAGAATGGAGCTCATGACTCTGTAATGGGTGTGTCCATTTATGCTCCATGTTTTTGTTAATTTGTCTAATTATCTAAAGGGAACGTGCACGAAGAGTGCTAGGTTCTCAGAATGGTGTGCCTAGAAATAAAATGTATTTCAATATTCTGAGGTTATTGTTGATCTATATAATGAAATGCCAATATAGTATTCCAATAAATTCCAAAACCAGACAGATGAAATTACACCCAGTGTTCTCCATTATGAAGAAAAGCATAAGTATAACCTATAGAAATCTATGGAAGACCTAAGAGGCCATTTATTTTTATTATTATTTTTCTTTCTTTCATGTTTTCTCGCGATCACGACGTAATTTTCTCGTGGCTTCGACGCAAGTTGTTTTTTCATGACCAAAACTACATTCTCTCATGAGCTCGACATAAGCAAAATAGCTGTTTTTATTGTTCTGGGGGCAGCAAAAGCTTAGCGCGATCCCACAGCATCAGGGACTCACTCAAGCTGAAACTGCTCCATGTCCGTCAGTGATCGACAACTTCCACATTACTGTCAGACACTTGAGAAGGATGCTGGCAGTTCAACAATCTCTACAGCGGGTAATTATTCCATTTATGATTGCGATGGTGAAGACGCCAATGGTCACACAACACCAGTCCCATTCACGAGACGTGAGGTTCTCTCGTGATAAAACAGATTTTTATGTCAGGATCAAGAAATTAAGCCATGATCACGAGAAAACAAGAAAGAAAAGATAACACATGGCCTCTGAGGACTTCCATAGAAATCAATTTAAGATGTATCAAGAATTTGTTTTTTTAATCTCGGTGAATCAATATTGAATTGTGAGGTGTCCCACCCCTAAACGGCCTTGATGTTCACTGACCCTGAGGTTGTAGCCTCTAACATCAAAGGCAGAAGTAAGCACATGACTGACCAAACTGCTGGAGAACCCCTTACAATCCTACAGTTTAGTCCACTGTGCTAGCAGTGCTATCAGACAGGATGGAAACGAGACCAAGGACGCTGGAATCTCTATTGTTTTACATTTGAATGATTACTGGACTACAGACTCTGTGTTTGTGAGCTTACATGCTTTTAACCAATGCACCGCCCATAATGTCAATCGGCATGACCTAACCTTGTAAACGCTGACATTGGGCCTGCGGTTAAGAGCATGGTATGTCTAATGGAGAGAGGAGATTAAGGTTAGGTTAAGGAACCATTAGCCATACACACAGAGTGTGAGTCATGCAGGGAGTCAAGTCTCACACACAACTACAGGAGAAAAGATAAACGTCATTCGGTTGAGGGCATGAGGGGATGTTAGAGACCATAGAGGCCATTAAAAGAGTTCTTCATGGGTCATTATGAACATAACCTGCTTGAAAAAAAGTATAAGATGTTTATATGACATTCAACAGAACACATATGCAAGGGGAAAAAAAGGGACATGACTATGAATGCTAATAACGTTCACGGCAATGCCTGAAAGACTGACTGCCGAGTCAGAGAGAGGAAGCTTGTGATAGGTAGGACAAAATACATAAAAAGCAGAGGAAGGATTACTAATATTAAACTGAAGGATGACTACACCCACAATCAGATCACAAGACCTGCTAGGTAACATATCTCACAACATTTCCACCAAATACAGAATCTCCAGTTCCACTGAAAATAATTTACATTCTTTTCTATTCTGGCTCCAGTTGGGCTCTGGCAATCTGCCAGGTACAGGAAGTGATGAATACTGTTTGGAATAGGTAGTGCAATGAGAATCAGCAGGAAAGGGCAGGATGCGTCAGCTGGCACATTGCATGCCTGTGATGTCACACAAATCTCTGTCTCCTTTCTTAAAGGTTGTGAATCAGAGGACAAATAACGCTTACTCGCTCAGTCAGTATCACACACACACACACACACTTCAGTCCTCTTCACACATGCTATTTTTTGATGGTGACTAATTACGCGAATGAGGAGCTGAAACCCCAGGAAGTTGAAAGAGGACAACAAGGACTATGTTTACATGAACAACAATAATCTAATTATTGACCTTATTCTGAATAAGACAATATTGTGATTCTTCGTTATTGTGTGTCTTCGTTGTGTGTCTTCGTTATGGTACCGTATACAGTTTTGGATGTTTTTATTTTTAATTTCACGAAAGCTTCAAGTGCAGGTAATTATTTGTCGTGCTGTACATTAAAATAGACGACTGCTTGAAACCGTCGGCTGCGTCCTAAACCGCGTACTTGCCTACTATATAGTAGCAGAGATGCATGTATTTCAGCTACTATATAGCAGGTAAGTACATGGTTTCAGACACAGCCGTGCTCTCTTGTTTGCCGTAAAACAGTTGGGCACTGCTGTGCTTACGTGTCCTGTCACAAAATGTGGCGAAAACTCCCACACGACGTTAAGTGTGATTAAGGTGTGTATATGTCTTTAACGTACGTCAATAATGCGACTGAAACAGAAATACTCCACATGTCTTAACTCAATTTGTGTTTACTTTGAGTATGACTTTAGTCGGATTAAGGTAATCAATAGTCTCTGTTTACATGCTAGTTTCTTAAATCAGAATATTGTTTTAAATCAAGTTAATATCAGATTATTGTTGTCCATGTAAATGTACTGAGTGAGGATTTATCCTAGAAAATGCTGAGGTCTTGAGGTGGCTGATTTAAAACAAAAATAATGGAGAAAAATTTGGAAATTATTTGTACTAAGGAGGATTAAAACAAAATTCCAGGTTTCATTCCTCCCAATAGATTTGGCACAAATACTCCAATCAGACACAAAATTTTGATCTAAAACTCACAACCCGAACACAACCCCCCAGGGACACAAACACTCACGTGTGTGACTGTCAGATCCTTATCTAATGTTAAAGGTAAGCCCTTCCACAAACTTCATTCTGCCAGACACCAAGACACGTTCTTAGCCAAGGTTCATCAGGCACGTTAGGAGAGGTTTGCATTCCAACACAAAGAAGCAGGAGGACATCAATAAAGACAATTCTGTGAATGAACTGGTTTCCATGAAGCAAGCAACTCTGCTCCACGTTTGGTCTTAGTTTTATGTTCGTGGAATAGCTATAAAGGCCATGTTACAGAGCAAAAGCAGATTGCATCGTTACTTATACTAGAACATATACTACACAGACTCTTATAGTTGTCTGACTAAACACGAAGACTTTTTAAAAGACAATATGTACATGTTAAGGGACAAAACATACAGTACACACCATGCCTTTTAATGTTTACTTCCTGTGCAGCTAAACCCAGTTGAGATTTACCGTGGAATGGTAATTTGACAAATGGGCTCTTTAGCAACAAAAGACTGAAGAAGAAAGTAACTCTAAAGTAGCAAACTTTATAAAACACAATAATATGCGATATCAGAGGCTCACAGGAAGTTCCCTAGTCACAAGTGTGAGCTTAAGTAAAGATGGCTGAGGCCTGAGAAAGGGACCACGACACAGAGAGAAAGAGACAGCAACAGGGAGGAAGACAGGAAGGGGGGCACTTTTTCCTTCCACAGCCAAAAATATCAACATAAAAAAATATTCTTTGATTAAATGACAGTAAAATTACCAAATGGCTCCCAGTTAACAAAATACGGAGAATGAAGGATCATCTTAGCAGAGAGACACACTGCTGCCTTGTGTGATTTGTAACGTTCATGCGAATAAAGTACTGCTGAATGGAGAGAGAGAACACGCACTGGGCCAGAAGCCACATTGCCCATTAACTAGTAAAAGAGAAAGAGCCTTCATCATAAACCCTGCAGGACTGACACTATTAAACTGTGGGGGTTTTTTTCCCCCTCAAAAAAAGAGAAAGAAATAAAATAAAATAAATCGTCTGTTCACTGCTCACCGTCCTGGAGCACGAAAGAAGTGAGTGAAAAGAGAGCAAGCTATGGCCCTACCCCGACAACAATCAATATTGTCCTTCCTTCCTAACCAGCTTCTAATCTCTGGGTGGTGATGTGCAAATTCTTGTCAACAGAAAATGGATAGCACAGTGTGAGGTACAGAATGTCTCTCCCTTTACATAATCCCTGACGACTGGGGAAAAACAGGAAAAGTGGGCCTGCATGTCCTCAGAGGCTATTCTGCAGGAGGGTAGGATGATGGACTGGACACAGACGGATATCTGAGAGCAAAATAGACGGCTCAGGTAGGGGTATGGGGTGGTGCAGGTGGAAAGGTACTGCACAGTGTGACCTTACACTCTAAGAAGCTGCATAGACTTGGGTCAGCTGAACGAGACTGAGATGCCTGATGGGAGGAAAGGAAAAGGCATGGGGGCGGAGGAAGCAAAAACACAGACAGTCCGGAAAAGCACAGAGTCGCTGGATATAGAGGAATGGGATGGGAGAAGTTGACACGTCCTCGCTTCTGAAAAACAGGACGTGGAAAGCAGAGCTCTGTGTAGTAGACACCTACCGTCTTCAGCCTCTTCACTGCATCTTCACAGATATGCATGCCTCGAGACTCCTCCACCTCCACATGGCCTAGATACTGCAAAGAGAAAGAAAAAAAACAAACAAACAAAAAAAAAACAACATTAGTTACATTTGAAGCCTCAGTTCATCCTGCTCCTCATAATAAATTAACAGAAGTAGACCCTGTGCAGGAGGAAGCCATGTCACAGCGCCCTCTACACTGAAAGTTCTCCCTCATGAGTCACTGTTCCTCACCCCAAAGTCTCTTGGGGCGACAAAGATCATGTAAAGAGGCACAATGCCATTGTGTGTGCAGTTCTGAGAGGAAGTCCTAACCCTTCCCTTGATGAACACAGAACGCCATGACCTCCTGCTCTCCACCCAGCTGGACACTTCTTACAACTATTCTCAGACAGTGACGTACACAGACGTATAGACGACATATAAAAGGTGGGAACCTCTAAGCGTGATAATACAATTTGGTTTCATTTAGTGAGCCACAATGCAATGACAAACTGATTATTTGTTCATACATATTTTTAACCATTATGAAAAACACCAGGATTAACGTATTTCCCTTAGGGCTGTCAGAGCACAAACACTGATTCCCTGAATTTACTTTTTTTTTTTTTTTAAACAAGTTTTTCTGTTTAGAACATCATGCCACCTCTATGTTAAGAAAATCTCACCAATGTAAGAGCGGAAAGTAATTGAGTCGTATGGAGAGCGACAACCTGGCTTCCGCTTACAGACGTTTACGGTAGGAGGTGAGACAGAGACTGATAACGTTTACGATCGGAGTGATCACTCCTTTTCCACTGCAAACTCCCAATGAACGAGGTGGGCGAGGTGTTTGCTCGTATTATCTCAGGATAATATTAAACCGGGTTAACTTAACTTCAACAGAGTTGGACTGAGGACTTGTTTTTTTTTTTTTTTTTGGTAAATATAATGAATTCTAATAAACTATACAGGTTATTTACGATAAAAAAAAAAACATTATTCAAATGCAGAATGGTATGAAGTCAGTAGTGGTAGTTAGTTCATTACATTTTAAATCACATCTAAACATTTAATTAGATTAAATTACATGTGATTTCATTTAATGTTATTCAGTGAAATGCAAATGAAATCATAGTCACTGCTTTTAGGCAATCCATGTCAGTGGAATTGGTTTAGAATAATTAAATGCAATTTTTCACTTAACTAGACTTGATCAAACGTCATAACTTTACTGACAAAAACTATACTATAGCAATAAAAATGCGGACACCTGACCATCACACCTATATGTGGTTCTTGGCCAAACTGTTGCCACAAAGTATATGATGTGTTTGTATGCCGTAGATTTAAGATTTCCTCTTGACTGGAACTAAAAGACTCAAACCTATACCAGCAATGCACCTGTGCACAAAACCAAGGTTGGAGTGGAAAAACTGAAGTAGTCTGCACAGAGCCCTGACCTCAACCCCACTGAACACCATTGGGATGAACTGGAACCCTGACTGCATGACCTCACTAATGCTCACACGCAACAAAATGTAATGGACAGCCTTCTCAGAAGAATGGACGTTATTATAACAGCAAAGGGGGACTAAATCTGGAATGGGATGTTTAGAAAGCACATATTGTATGTGCAAAGAAGAAACAGTCAAATGTTTAGGATCTACTTTTAGTCACCAAAAATCTATCTAAACACACATTTCCTAAACTACTGTAATTTGTGTCACTTGATATGAGAAAATGGATATCCCTATGGTAAGGGTGGCTATTTCCAATTCCCAACAAAGTACTTTTATGGCTAAATCTTGTCTGTGTCTAAGAAATGTAAAACTGGAGTTAAATATCAGCAGCATGCAAACAGTTTTCTCGGTAAATGGAACAAAATTAATTTACTCTTAGATGACGTTATGAGCTGTCTCCTACTGAGCTGTGCTTTTATATGAACGCATAGTGTATTGTAAATACTGTAGTGTATTAAAAAAAAAGTAAATATTTGAAATTAAATTTCATATGCAATTTGTATGGGATATATGACAGTGTTTAGTTTCCATCAGAAATGTTCGATAATAAAATTCTCAATAACAATCAGAAGCCTATATAATAATCTATATCAATCATCTAATCAATAACCCCATCTAAGAAACGATTATTTTCCATATCCATAAAACACCCAAAGCATTATGCTGAAGATACTGCTCATGCCATCTCTGATTCACACTTCTTCAGAGTGACTCTGTAGAAAAAAAAAAGGGCAGCAAAATTAATGTTTAAGTTTAGCCTCAATCTAAAACAGAAAGCACTCATCTGCCATTGCTATTTATACCTGGCTCTGAACCAGTTATTGAGCATGTGCAATTAAAAAAAAAAAAAAAAAAAAAAAAAAAAAAAAAAAAAAAGAAGCTGCCCATAGCCACATAAGTGGCCATTTTCCACGGACTCTAAGCGGGACAGAATTACGAGTTATCACATAGAAAAAGAGAGACATCAACCGACTTTCCAGCTGCTCCGTTTTAGCAGGCACTCATTCTTCTTCTGAGCTAAAGCTAAAGAGAATTGTGACACAATAATGTAATTGGGAATAAAATTACATTTTATTATGGTACATGTGAGAGCTCTGAAACTTAATTCTGTCCACCTTCACTGGACCAGCACTATTAAATAAGATAAGGATTAAAACTCAAGTTCTTGTTCTCACACCGCAGTCTGACTGCCTTGTGGAGGGATAAACTGCAGCCCAGAGGGAGCACTGGACTGGACTGGAGTAACAATTGGGCTTTTCCATTCTGCTTGCTTTGCAGTGAAAACGTTAATGACGAAGAACGTCCTACAAATGACTGCACAGTGTCATTTCAACGTCCAATTTCCCACATCCTATTTCTCCGTTCTTTATGGCTGCCACCCTGACTGCATTGTTGAAAGGTGTAATCACTAATCCCACTGAAACGGTTTCAACCCACACCAGTTCCACAGAGAATGAGGGAGAAACACAAATATGTAGTGAGAAAGAAGAGGGGAGGGGGGAACTGAAGCGCAAGATAAGCAAGTTAGGCTGCACTGGCAGAGAGTGAGAGAGAGAGAGAGAGAGAGAGAGAGAGAGAGAGAGAGAGCGGCAGAGCGAGAGAGAGAGAGAGGAGGAAGAGGAAGAGGCCAAGGTGCTTTGCTGTTCCAGAAACAGCATTTCACTTTCCTGTCTAATAAAGGCAAAGAACCGTCCAGGCTGGCTAAAACACTTCTACTGTACCTCACTCGACACAGAAACCCTGATCTAGCGTTGTAGTTTAAAGTCAGCGGAATATTATGCAAGTAGTATAACATGAATAGTGTGGAGATAATTTATGATTAGCCGCCAGGGGAAGATCAGAGAGAGAGCTCACAATGTTACAAACAGCATAGGAATCTGGGCCAGGGCAAAAGCGCACGCACACACACACACACACACACCACTTGTGTTACTATAATCTCTACATTGGTCTATATTAGGGGTGCACGGTGGCTTAGTCGATAGCACATAGGGGGCGGTTGTGGCGCAGGTGGTAGAGCGGGTTGTCCACTAATCGTAGGTTCGACTCCCGGCCCATGTGACTCCACATACCAAAGTGTCTCTGGTATGCGTCCTTGGTATGTGGAGCAACCCAAGTTGCACCCGATGGCAAGCTAGCACCTTGCATGGCAGTTCTGCTACCATTGGTGTGTGTGTGTGTGTGTGAATGGGTGAATGAGACACAGTGTAACGCGCTTTGGATAAAAGCGCTATATAAGTGCACCATTTACCATTTATCTCTCCAATATCAATCACTGGTGTCTGTTAGCTCATGTATGCAGGATATGTTCAGCTGCCCTGTGATTCAGCATGAACAGCAGTTGGGAAAGGTGTGGAGGTTGACTTCACGTGTCTCAGAAGCCATTGCCCCACCGATGCAGTGAGCAGCAGCAGGTAACACCTGGTTATTGAGAGAGGTAAGAGGAGAATTTCCAAACTGGTTTGAGCTGACAGGAACGCTACAGTAACCCAAATAACTGTGCTTTACAATCATGGTGGTGCAGATCGGCTACAACAGCAGAACACCACAAGCTCCACTTTTTCACACCGTTCATTAGCACATAGATTAGCACACAGCTATAGACTGTTGTGCATGGAAATCCTGAGGTCAGCAGTTTCTGAAACAAGTTTCTGTACAGCTGTTTCTAATAAAGTAGTCCGTGAGCAAACAGTTTCAGCTAATATGTATAATTTTAACAAATTAAGCAACTGCATTAAAAAAAAAAGTGAGTAACTTTTTATCTGGCACAGATTTTCATTTAATATCAGTTGATAGAGTTTGATAGAGTCATGATGCCATGTATCCTAACAAAATGTCCAGGTCCTCTGGCAGAAAAATAGCCCCAAAACATTAAAAAAGCCATCACCATATTTAACCGTGGGCATGAGGTACCTCTCTGTGTGCGCAAAAACCACCTCTGGTGTTTATTGCCAAAAAGCTCTATTTTGGTTTCATCTGATCATAGAACCCGATCCAATTTGAAGTTCCAGTATTGTCTGGCAAACTGAAGATGGTGGAGTTTGTTTTTGGATGAGAGTAGAGGCTTTTTTCTTGAAACCCTTCCAAACAACTGGTGACTTCAGATTGTAGGTTTAAGCTTAACTAAACTTCTGTAATTCTCCAGCCTCTATTCGCCATCCTCTTCACAGTGTGTTGAGACAATATAGACACATGTTCTCTTCCAGATTGATTCATAACATTTCTAGTTGATTGGAACATCTCATTATTGCCCCGATAGTGGAAAAGGGCATTTTCAATGCTTCTGCTATTTTCTTATAGCCACTTCCCATTTTGTGAAGCTCAGCAACCTTTTGCCGCACATCACAGATATATTCCTTGGACTTACCTGTTGTTATGCATAACTAAGGGAATTTGGCCTGTGTGTTACCTTATTTATACCCCTGTGAAACAGGAAGTCATGGTTGAAAGATTTCCTGTTCCTACTCACCCAGGTGTACTTAAAAAATTGTAAAACATCAATGTGAATATACTTCAAATATATTTCTCTCATATGAATTCGTAGGGTTGCCAATAAATTTTGCACACCTATAGTTAACAAATATATTTTCTTTTCGGATAAACTTGTGTTGTGTTTGCAATTGTTTGATATCCATGAGCGCGGAGTATTTGTGTGAATCTTTTTAATAAAAGATTAAAAGTTTACACAACAAAGACAAATTTTCACAGCCTACTTTGCTCATATTTGCCAAGGGTGCCAATAATAGTGGAGGGCACTGTATTTCCCAGACTTAAGCAATAGGCACAGAACGCCAGACACATATGATTTCTGATGATGTCTGTGATTTCTGTGCCATCAGTGGCATCTACATTGTTGTCATTGACATCATGGTGTATTACAGTGTATCCGGTAGTTAGAGCGAGGGAGACACACCGAGGAAAAGTTCACATTACTTAATAATGAAGCCACCAATACTACTGACTGCCATCCACAAAGAACTGCTCTTTCCCTGAATATCATCACTGCATTCACTAGAGATGCATGTGCTCATTTTAATATCCAAACATCCTGCCTCATCTTAGTGTTCACTTACTTTACAAAAGTATGATACTATACATGTTTTATTTTTATCATATACAAATCATTAAGTTTTTTTTTTTTTTTTAAATCGAGTGTGGGATGCAGAACCACACACATATATTCAGGACACAAGCAGACGATACCAAACCAGCTGGCAAGCCACAAATGCAAATACTAACTATACCTGTTACTTTTATCCCAGGAAAGAGAAGTTTGTCTACAGTGAAGAAATGCTGGATGTATTGGTTACTCATTATCTCTGAACTTCCCCCAAGCCCGAACATTTTGACCTGCTAGAACTGTACATTCGAGAAAAAGCATGGCTGCCATTCTGTACTTTATTTTACATCTTTTAGCCAGTTTGTCTTGGTTTTGTACTGTACTACAGACATAACAGGATTTTCTCATTTAAAGATCTTGGTTTGTTTTTTTTTTTGTGACATACTCTTGTAAAAATACAGCCAGCTCCTGAGTTATTGGCACCCGTGGTAAAGATCGGTAACCTGCTTAGGACAAAGCAGGAGCAAGGAATCTGTTACAATTCCTCAACACAGAATCTGTCCACATTCTCCAGGGTCTTAGTGGTCTCTTGCAGACTCTTCTCTTTTTCAAATGGGGTTTAGTACAGATGACATTTTTCTGTTAATTCGGACACATGTTTTGGATCATTGGCTCGCTCGAAGATCCCACCATGACCCAATTCTAACATCCTGGGAGAAGCATTTTTCATTTAAAATCTCCTGATACTTCATCCTCCACCATACTGAGCAGTTAGGATTAGGTTCTTTTCTGTATAGCCATTCATCATCAACTAAACTAAACCCACTTTGAGCATTTGTTGCCAAAAGAGGTTTCTTTTTGTCTCATCTGACCATAGACATCAGTTCCAGTAATGTCTAGAACACTCCAGGTGCTTAGGTTTATGGTTAGATAAAGAAAGAAATGAAAGAAAATGCTTTCTCCTGTCACACTTTCCAAATAGCATGCCGGCATGGAGATGGCACCTAACTGTTGATTTTAAAAATATGGCGACCACAAAAAAAAACTTCCTCCTTCAATTCTCAGATATTGCCTTACCAGTGGATAACATTTTCAGGTGTGGTACTATTTTAACAGCCATTGCCTGATTTAGACAGATAATTTTATTTGTCCTCAAACAGGAAATTTGTTTCCACCGTGGGTGCATAGAAAACAAACACAACAGCATACATATTAACCATCAAAACAATCAGATATAGACTGAAGGGGACAAAAAAAAAATACATTTCAGGATCATACAACAAATGCCAGAGCAAAAGACGGCATCACAATGGCTGATTACCCATGTGTTTAATGCTCGTCTAGCCATAGGAACAAAACTCCTACCATAGCTGGCCTTTCTGCACATTTATGAAGGTCACCAAGCTTTTGTCTCATGTTGATGAATGACTAAAGGAATTTGGGCTGTGTCTCACCTCATATTTATACCTTAGTGAAACAGGAAATCCTGAGTGACCACTTAAGATTTCCAAAAAATTAAGTTGACTTATAATAATAATAATAATAATAATAATAATAATAATAATAAATGAATTTAAAAAAAAAAGTTAAATACTGTAAATGCACACAATGTTTTGTTAAAAGATAAATAAATAAAAGTTAGTTTAAAAAGGGTTTTTTCACAGATGTACTGCATTTAAAAAGGTTGCTTTCTCCAATATAATCAGTGGGATATTAGGATAATTAACCACAAACAAGTTTTTGCATACCCTCATCACCCATCTTTATCTGGGGTGCCAAAAAGTATGACACTGACTGTATTTCAATACTAAAGTGTGGATATTTCACCAGACAAAAATGTTTAACATGAGCTAGCGTTTCCTGTCGTGTTGGCTGCATTTGCATACTGTTTAGTTATTTTTGAATTCACCTTGACTTGGAAGCTACACTTGCCGCTGCGCACTGCCTCCTCGTCGGTCTGCCACTGGTGTGGTCTGCTGGACTCGGGCACGTACACGTCTTTCTTGCGGCGGAAGCTCTGCCGTAGCTTATTCATGACTCAGCCTCCTCCTGCATTGGACGAAAGAGAAGAGGAAGTGAGTTGGGCGGGTGGGAGGTATGGCGGGTGGGGGACACGCTGCTGGAAGACACAGCTTTTCAGTTCTACTGGGCCCCTTGCATGCGACAGTAATGTGGTCACACCTACAGACTGTGCTGGAGAACTGTGGGCTTTTCATTTTGACCTCAGTCCAGTTCAAACCACATCTTGGACTTTTTGATTCTCCTGCAAAATGCCTGGGCTGGAATTTAATTCAAGCTAACATACAAATGATTCCTTCAGGAGCTTCGTGGACTTAAATGACACTACACGTACTTTATCTCAGCATGCCTACCCACAAGCAATTTGTACACCAAGACAGAAATGCACACAGAGCCAAGCACATGCAGCAGCAAGTCAGAGGTGTTACAAAGACAAGTGAAGTAGAGGCAGTCGCTCTAAACCAGACACTCTGTCTCACCGATAAGCAGAAGCTCATGGAAGAACAGTCCCTACCAATATATACAAAAGAGAAATCTCCATTAACACAATGTACCATTAGCCAAACACTAACTTATCACTCATCGCAGTCAAGCTTCCCCCACCCCCACTTCTAAAATATAAGGCAAACGTTTTTAAAAAAAATCATTTTCAGACATTTGACCTTGACCGTGTTTGGATCAATTTAAAAATCTAAAAATCAGTTCATCTGCTGGTTACAATGATAATTCCATACAAATCCTACAAACATTCAACCGTTTGTTCTTGAGATATCGTGCTAACGAGTACCTCGAGTATCGGACAAACGGACACACGGTTGGGCCGACAGCAAACATGGTAGACAGCCAAAAATGAGTCCCTGAGCATGAACACAAGTAACATCTTTGTGTGACCAACAGGAAGGAAGCTATAGAAAAAAAACTTATCATCATCATCATCAGGTAATAAAAACACATTCCATATACAGTGGTGTGAAAAAGTGTTTGCCCCCTTCCTCATTTCCTGTTCCTTTGCATGTTTGTCACACTTAAGTGTTTCGGAACATCAAACCA